>LJZU01000177.1:0-106439 GCA_001513805.1 Davidsoniella virescens
TGCATGTGCCGAATGGCATCGTGAAGCATATGACACGCCATGCTCCACTCTCCCTTGATGAACATAGTGAAACTGGAACCGATGTCTGTGTTGTCTGTGGAAAGATGACCTGCAGCTCCAGAGGATGCCAAATACACCACAGGGATTGCCAGCCTCACAACTTTGTTTATATCAAAGACCATTGGCTACCCCGGGATAGCCATCTAAACATTGCATTCAAACCCATCCCCGAGCCCCATAAGAAGATCGAATTCCTTCCGGCAAACCGGAAGACCAGCCCACCGACAGCCTTGCCCACCGGGCCAATTGGCCCGGCGCCTGGAGCCATCTCGGCGGCCGCCGATGACACAGCTCAATCTCGGGAAGCCATCAACATCCACGCAGATGACACCGACCACGAAGGAAACACTGTTGATGACACCGACCTCATCCATGAAGACAGCCCTGTTGAAGACAATGACCAAAACAATGGCAACAGCCCAAACGACACTGATGCGAGCCTGGATGCCAACATCGAAACAGTGATCAACTCCATCCTCAGAGGCAACCCGAATGATCATCTCCGCCAAGACGTTCCTGTCCTAGCCTTCCAGCGAGCCCCACCCCCAATCACGGCTACTACAGAGACTCACAACTTCGCCCGTCATCAACTTGAAGCCGAGGAATTGCTGAAGAGCAACCTCTGGTTAGACTGGATAATGTCCTATACACATCTCACTGTGCCTGAGCTCAAGATCCATGCAAGAAACCTTCGCCAATTCTGCTTGAAGATTACAGAGCTATGCCGGAAATACATCAGTTTCGCGTCAGAGGCCACATTGACTCAGATCATGCTTGGTCCCAAGGCCATCCTGGGCTGTGAATATGCTACTAGGAAATCAAAGAAGGGATTTCGAATGACTGACATCATCAAGGTCTACCCCAGATACATCTGCCCAATGCCCAGCCGCAGCCACAGCCCCAGGCCACCGACAACAGATCCCGCCGAGTTGAACATGGAGAAAGTGAACCTTGCCAAAAAGATGTTAGCCAAATGACGAGCCAGTCGGGCAGCGTCAATTCTGTCCAAGGACTCCACCTCTGCGGTCGCTTCGGCTCAGACCATGGAGCAGCTGGCAGCCTTTGGAGAGCCAGACCCAAACCGAAGACTGTGGGTCCCGACCATGTCCTGGAGGCCATCAAAACCCAGGATCCGGAGGCGGCCCCCGGTCAGCCGGATGGCTGACGAGATAGGCTTTATTGCCTTCCTGGTGAAGCCGTCAAATTAAATCTTGGCGGGTTCCTCTGGGGCCTTCTGCTGGCATCCCGACTTGTTGCCCTCGACAAAAACCCCGGAGTCAGGCCGGTGGCTGTCGGCGAAGCGTTCATGCGCATTATCGGCAACGCCATCCTGATGGTCACGGGTACACACGGTACGAGTCCGATTCAACAGGGTTTTGGGACGTCTACCGAACTGATAGTGGCACTGATGAGAGGTGCTGTAGAGGAAGATAACATGGAGGGCCACAAGTATGTCACTCAACTAGACTTCTCCAATACCCACAATACCCTGGACAGAAGACGGATCGCAGACTCCGTGAGGAGTTCTAGAACAAATCTCTCTTGGGCAGCCTCTTGGGCATACAATAAACCTACTACCTATGTGACCAACAATGGAAATAGATTTGTGTCCTCAGAGGGTGTCCGACAGGTTGATGTGTTCGGTCCACTCTTCTTCAGTCTAGGGATGAGGAAGTTTGTGGAGAAGCTCAAGGGAACATTAGGACCAGGAGAGGAGGTCATGGCTTACCTTGACGGCATTGTTGTAGTCGGCCGACGAACAGACGTCTCGGACATCGCGGCCACTCTACTTGCAGACACGGAAATTGGGGTCTCCCTCAACCTGTCCAAGTCTCAGGTCCTACATATCCAGGACTGCCGTGAGTCAACCGGCATAGAGGTGCTTGGCACCTTTCTTGGCCCGACTGCCGCCCGAAGATACTTCCTCTATGACCGAATTGTCTGTCAGGCAAACACACATCTCCGTCTAGAGCAGTTGTCACTACAGGAAGCTCAGTTGGTACTCCGCTTGTGTACCCAACAGACGATCCGGCACCTAGTGAGAACCCTACGCCCGGACGGCCTGGAGGACATCTGGTCCATCCTCGATGACCTCCTTTTGTACGCAATGCGCTGGATCAGAGGTGTGTCTGAACCTGGCCCATACGACAACGACATCATGGCCCTACCAATGAGCTTGGGGGGCATGGGAATCCCGTCCTACCGAGAGCAGGCCTTCGCCGTTTTCCCAGTCGCATCAGCACAAGCACAAGCCAATCTGGAATGCATCTGAGACCTCGAGGTCATCTGCCCGGAGGGCTATGAAGACAACGAGATGTCATGAGGAAGCTGCACGGCTCTCGGCACGACAGACTGTGGGGCCGACTCTCACCGGCGGAAAGAAAGGCTTTTGCGGACCACAGATCATTCATGGGTTGCCAATGGTTAGGAATACAGCCAACAAATAGATGCCAAGTCATTGTTGATTCCCTACTCATGGGCATGACCAATGAGAGATTCCTGACGCCGGACCCTGTGATCGGAAAGCTATGCCTCGAGTGCCACCAGATAATCAAGTGGGGTCATCACCAAAAATGCCAGCGAAAATCGATCCGTGCGAGGTGGTGTTCTCTTTTTGTGTACTATCGTGACTCTTCTCCATATAAGCCCTCTGGAATCCCAAATATTCCAACATACGACCATAGCTGGTAGAAAGCACGGGATCCCGTCCGCTCTCCCCTCGTTAACCTGCCAAGCGCCGGTCTAGTATTATGGTGGGTGACCACATGAGAATCCCCGGTGTTGTATGTATACATGTTTCTTTTCGTTTTGTCTTTTTTACATACATATTGTTGACGATCGATGTTCGCCAATTATGATGTATCCATATAGAATCCCAGAGTTAATCATGTGATGATATATTTGTGTCACAGCAGAAGCAACAAAATGACAAGTTTTTCTACCTTTTATCTCTTCAACAGATTCATTCGAAGAGGTTTTTGTGCTCTCTTTGAAACTGTTATAGAAGAAGTATGGATCTAAGATAAAACAAGCTCATCTAGGGCTGCTAGAAACTGAGCAGGAAGGAGCTTATGAGCGGCCTTGTACTCTACAATGAAGAGTAACTTTTCGATTTCGACAGCTCTATGAATGTTCAGAGAGTCTTGAGGATCCCGAGAGATGCTTGGACTGTTATTGCCGGGTTAGAAGGGCCTATAGGTTGTAGGTGTCTTCGATAGACGCTCGCCAGGAGCATCGGACGAGGCAGCTCTTTACTGACCAGTTTGATGTTGATCAGGTAATATATTCGCATTTTCTCTAATGGAGACTAGCAACATTGGTGTTTTCTAGCTCATCCAACAATCTACATTGTTCCATTGACGCCTGGGCCTGAGACTCTAGTAGATCCCGCAGTTGGAGATCTGCCGAATCCTGGAGCTGGTGCTGCTCTGCTGCTCTTTGTTGATGTCATTGGACCTCCGTAGTGTACCGTAAGTCCGATTTGAACACTACTTCTTTGACTCCATTATAGGTCATAGTTGTCTCGTCATATCGTTCGTGTCGTAGTTAAAGATTGATAGCTTTGATGACAGGTTTCTCAATGGCAGCTTTGAAACAATGCCACTCGTCAGATAAGCCGTCCTGAGTAATAGCAGTTGCTCTGAGATATTTAAACCAAAGCTGCTGTTTAAAAATGGATTGATACTCTGAAACCTTCTGCTCATGAATACTTTGGAAGTCTGGCCAGGATCTGAAAAGATGCGGATATGTTCGTTTGGCAACTGATGTAGGTTTCCCTGTTGTGAGCCGGGTCGTTATCAGCTCTATTTTAAAGGTTGAAAATGGTACGCATAGTAGTTATAGTAAAAGTAAAATTGCAAATGTTTTTTTACTGTTTAGGCTTTGGCTTTGTTCTCTTTCGACTCGTTCTTGCTCAGCTCTCCGTTCAGCTTCTCGAGCAGCGAGAGAAAATTTAAGCGATACGTTATCTATCTGTACAATATACCTTAACAGGTTCCCATTGGCCAAAAGTTTGTAGAGAAATAGCACATACATGCATGTACGTACGTTACAAATATATATACAATCACATCGTCAACCCGGTTCTCAGCTTCTAGTCAGCACGCTAACTAACTACTAGATGTTTACTAATCGTAGATACATATCATGGATTTTGCCCAACCACGACGCGAGGCTTAACAAGCCAATAAATACAACTCCAGACTTTGCTTTTCACTGCTGCACGCGCTATAGTTAGCGTGTTATCTACTACGATTGTTCTCTAACACTGTATGTATACCCCACTAAAAATGATATACTTGTGGCCTTGTTTCTTGCTGCAAATGAGCATCACATGTTTTTATTCACGATATTAGCTTCTGTACGAAACACTCGAACACAAGCTCTGTTCAATATTTCATAGTATACCCAAATAAGAAAAACAAGAAACGAAATGGAAAGTCAATACCTGTCCAACGAGCGGGATGTAATGACGGGACAAAAAGCAGTAAAATATGGAAATCAAAACAAAGATAAATATGTTAGGTATGAAACGATCGTGTAGGAAGCGGGCAAAGGCATCCAGTAAAGAAAAAAGATATGGAATGACGAAGTACGCTGTGTAAAGAAAGAAATAATCAATGCAAAGTAGAGGGAATCATACAAAGATACTAGACTGCTCTTAAGATTTTCTTTCTAGATGTGCACCCAGACAAGCATAATTATGATATCGAGGCCCTTGCTAGCACCACCATCGTACTTGTGACTCCACATGCCGTCACGGGCATCATCCCAAAACGCGGCAGTAGCGCTGTGCATACCGCGGCGGGCACCGGAAGGCTTGAATTCCTTATCTCCTTCTTCCTCGTCATCTTCCTCTGTGGGCGCAGTGTGCTGTACAATGGAGCTGTTGCAGACGAACTTGTACTGAGGGCCCTTCTTAGTCTTGGTCTCGTTGATGCAGGTTTCAAGAATTTTGTTCTGTGAACAGAAGAACCCATTAGTCAGCGAATATAAGTCTTGTGATCATCTGATACGACTATCAAGAGTATCATAAAGCCAAGGAACATGGCATGGTTTGTGTTATCGTGCGCCGGGTGTCGATGGTACGTACAATGATAGTGTTGTTCCATTCTTGGGTCTTTTCGTGGAGGTAGAACTTGGCATCTCCAAGAGCTGCCTCGCAAGCCTAATGGTATAGATAGACGTGGTCAGTTGCATGTTGTTGACAATTTGGTAATATGCCACTGATGAATCTTGACGGCATATATGCGTAGAGTG
Source organism: Davidsoniella virescens (assembly GCA_001513805.1). Taxonomy (NCBI): domain Eukaryota; kingdom Fungi; phylum Ascomycota; class Sordariomycetes; order Microascales; family Ceratocystidaceae; genus Davidsoniella; species Davidsoniella virescens. The sequence goes on from LJZU01000177.1 coordinate 5,320, forward strand.
TGACTCCAAGGCGATAACGCATGTGATTGGTGTTCAGATCGATGTGGTCTTTGGAGAACATACGGAATTGGCAATTTCGGTGAGGCGGGCGGCGGGGATAGGCTGTAGAAGCAGTCAAAGGTCAGCAGTTGTAGATGGATATGATAATGGCGCGTCGGATCGTATTTATGACATATATGCGAGCATATGTTGCGGCTTCAGGTCGCGTTTTCTCAGCCGAAAAAAAAGAGAAAAAAGCAAAAGGTTTGCGATGACTACGACCACGCACACCAAAACACATATACATTCATGATCGCGAAACATGTATAAAAAAAAAATAGCAACAGTAGGGAGATCTTGTTCAGGAACATACGCCATCTTTCTTGAGGACTTCGCTAGCAGACATTGTGACAGATTAGTGTATAGGATGTCAGAAGAATCGATAAAAAGGTAAACGTGGTAGTAATTAAAGAGAGTAAGAAGAGCAAATTTTCAACGAAGAGCAGCGATGATGACGTTGATGTTTTCAAGTGAAGTAAAAAGAAAGGTGCGAAGCGAAAATAGGAGTTGGGATTAAGATTGAATTGGAGGGAGCTTGCAAAAAGAGCGTTGCTGGGATGTGTCTAATCTACTATGGACTATTATGAGCTATAAAGGCGATGAAGTTAAAGAGGGATGGAAGGCTGAGACACGACCAAGAAGTAAACAATTGCAGCAAATCAAAGTACAGCAATATTATGGACACACTACTTTAAAGAAGAGAAAATAACACCTATCGCTACTACCATATCGAGTGGAGTCTAGATTCGACAAGAATGTTCATTTTGATATCTTATGTAGTTAAAGGCTTATCGTGTCTGATATAGGACCAACAAACTCCTCACACATTTTATGCTTAGTTTAGTTGGAAGACACTATGAATGGCATGAACCATTGAAAGTGACAAAAAAAGAAAATCAATCTCTATAAAACAACGCATCCCATCCACTTGATTGATCGCTCTATGCTGTGCCTCAAACCACCAAAGGGCTCCGTGTTCCCCTAATATGGATCATACACAGTGACTGCCAGCGACTCAATATGTCTCAGTCAGCCACCTTTTACAGTCATAAAGGCGGCAGCTCCTATTGATCTAACAAGCGCGTCTTGCCCTCAAAGAAATCATGTTAAAGTCATGCATAGTTTATATCTGTATGTCAAAACAACTGTTCAGGAGTACATATATGCAGCATAACACGCTGATGCATTTTTAAGTATTATGTACTATCGGTTCTTCCAGCATACTAGAAGCCCTGTCACAAAACTTTGCCTGTGATGAAACCATCACTAGCAGGAGATCCATGTAACCACTAGAGAAAACTGCAAGAATGTTAATTACAGGACCAGGTCTGATCTCCTGCAGAAACCCCATCAACTTATTTGGGGTCAGGGTTGCAATCAAAAATAAAGGGCTATTTGTATGTAACTGTGTAACCCTAGAATAAGTGATTATTACTTCTTGGCGGAATTGATTGTTGAACGATATTTACTAAAAAGACACTCTGCCTTTGACGACTTGTGATATACATGTGTACATGCGTATATACTATTCTTGGAGATTCTCATAAATTCATCCATATACGTATCAAGTTAGGGTTAGCCATATGAATACAAGTATGACACAGATTTTGCATAGCTAAATTTACTTGAGTAAGGGTATTACATTAGAAGTAAATAGAGATATCAGAGTTGTTTAATAAGACAGTTGTTTACTGGGTCAATGCAAAGTAGGGCACTTTTGAAAATGAACTTGGAGATAATACATATATGCTGCTTGACATGCAGATATGGCTATAAAGTAAGATATTGGAGGGGTCAGAAAAAATACAGTACATACATACATACATACATATGAAATGCACATCATCTGGTCACTATTAAAATTCCGGGAGACTATTACGTATTGAGAGTTCGTTAGAGTATCATACTGAGACTATACCTTGAAGATGAATGTACATATGAATACGGCAATAGACTGTACTTGGCATAAGTATGTAAGTACAAGTAATCGTAGATATTTACATTACATGGAGCTATATTGAATATGTGTTGCAGCTTTTGCACGCTTCTTACGTACAACACTTGCTAACTGTAAAATAGCAAAGCGACTAGATACAGTTTAACGTATATAAAAGTGGAGAGTTGACAATTTTGACGGGCTATGGCCAATCAACGCCACACGCGATGCAACGTGCTATGCGTTTTTCTTGTTTGTACCTGCTTTTTGTCTTGTAATGTATTGTTGAAGACTGCGGCTAGTAGAAGCCAATATTCTCGTAGTTGTACATGGAAGATAAAGACTGTTATTGTTAATCTTCTATTGGGCAATACATTTGTTAGTATGATATTGAAGAGCCTGGTCCATTTATGTATAAATATAGGAAGAACCATTGGAAATATATAAAATATGAAAATGATCGGCTTTTGCGGTGGAAGAAGAAAGAACTATAAGCATATCATCAACATATGCGGATGCATGTAAGTCAGAAAGTCGCTCTTCTTTAAAAAAAAATCAACGACTCGAAGCTCTGAATTACTGTTACATTAGAAGGGTAGCTTGTGTTTCTACAAGCCTAAAACGGGTTTTTTTTTCTGCGACGCTCAACTACCCAAAACAAACTAGAAAGCTTGGTGGTTCTTGCTTGCTTTTGCTGTGCATTTTCGCGACTGCCGCTTTTGCGCAAGTCCCAGAAAAATATCCCTTCAAAGAGAACTTACTACTGGAAAATCTCGCCTCCCAACTTTGAGAAGGTAACCGCGACCTAAAAAAAAATTGTGGCAGCCTTGTTCAACTTTTTCTTCCTTCTTACCCAAAAAATCGCGCTTTTAACCTGAGTATAACGACTCTATTTCCTTCTAAATTATTATATTTCCATAGCTACTCTAGTGATATCGAATCTCTACAAATCATGTCGACACAGCCTCTTCTTCAGACCGCTCCCGGTACGCTCTACTCTTCCGTTTTTTTTCCCACATATATGCTGTTTCTTGTGTCTTCCCGTCACTCCCTAGACCGAGTCAAATGATACAGACCGACCGAGTCAATCGGCGATCATCAGCATTCGCAACTAGTGTTTCTACTGTTACTAACAAGCTATCATTTTCTCGTTCCAACAGGCAAGCGTATTGCTCTTCCTACGCGCGTCGAACCGAAGGTTTTCTTCGCCAATGAGCGTACTTTCCTATCATGGCTTAACTTCACCGTCGTAATCGGCGCCCTCGCCATCGGCATGCTGAACTTTGGCGATCGTCCCGCATTCATCTCGTCGTTCATGTTCACTGGAGTCGCTATGCTGACCATGATCTATGCTCTTACGACATACCACTGGAGAGCTAAATCCATTCGAATGCGAGGCCAAGCAGGCTTTGACGACCGGTTTGGTCCTACCTTCCTGGCCATCATTCTGATGCTGGCCATCGTCGTCAACTTTGTTCTTCGGATATCCTACGATAACTCTTCCAAGCACGCCGACCCTAAGGCTTAAGCTCCCAAACATATCCGTATTATATTGATGTATCGCGACATGTCATCTTTTGAGCATCAATAACCACCTAAAAGATCATGCACCCAACCAATAGAACGTTGCCTTGATGATTTCGTTTGGTATCATCTATAGCGGCAATATAGCCGACTTCTAGATATTATATATTCCTTTCCTTTTCGTCTGATCGCGGGGAGTTGTCGAAACTAGTGCGTGAGTTGTTGAACATGCCTAGTGTGTTATCTCATGGGGAGGAGGCTAAGTCATGTCATTTATGCTGAGTTCTGTCACAGTAGCCAAAAACCTATTCATTGTTTTTTATTGTTTTCATGTCATTATCTCAAATTTCCTCGTATTTTGCAATTATACTTTTTTACGTCATATGACACCATGGGTACTCATATTATACCAAATGCACCCGTCCTATTCTACTAATCTGTAGACAAGGAAATTTTATCTGCACATGTTTGAATACTAATTCCAGAAATGCTTCGTAGTTCGGGTATAGAAGTTTCAGAAAGGATTATGCTCAGAGAATATGCCATCTTAGGTGGTTTTGGTGGATCAGCGGCATCTGCAAATAGTGTGACTCTGGACTCAAAGTAATCCTCATCATCTTCATCGTCGACATCGTTTTGAGATTTTTGGCTTAGATCAAGAACAGTCTCTTCAATGATGCTGGATTTAGGATTCTTCGGAGCTTTGGGTTTTGCCGCGCTCAGGAACAGACGATTGTGCTGGAACCAAGTCCGCTTCTCATCTTGTAGTAGAGCCTTGACCTTTTCGGCAATAGTGATCATTTTGGCAACATCAGCTGCCCGGGCATGTAATAGAACAACAGACGGCCGGCCATCAATTGCTTTTACAGAGAGGTGTTCTAGTATTCGTGTGATGCGCGTTCGTATTTGTGTCGACGATATTGTGGATAAACTGAGCACTGAATATTTTGGAGATAGTATTGAGAGAACAGGAATATGTTCTGTTATTGAAATTGGCGTCGAAGTGGCGGCTGGTGTCGACCGTGTGTCTGGGGTAGACTGTATGATGTGTTGACTCTCTTCGACTAATCTCGGCTTTTTGACACTTTCTATTCCGTCAGTGGAGTGCTTTCTTTTTGATGAAGCTGGCGCCATTGAGTGAGAAGAAATGTAGGTTATGACGTGAGTTGTAGGTAGTGTACGTAGAATGTAGTGATGCTTGCTTGAAGTGCTTGACGAAGGCTTGATGATGGATTGAGGTTGTTCAAAGTCGAAGGTTGGTTCAAAAATCATCTAAATTGGCAGGCGAGGTTTATCGAAGGTTTATCGATAAGAAAATATGTGGGTCTAGATATAGTTGTTTCAAAGATAAACAAAACCACATGTTGTTCAAGTTGACGGCTTCCTATGGAGAACCGGGAGGGTATAGCCGGACTGAACCTAGGAGTGACGGTATTAAATGATCGTCAGCACCGGAATCTAAACTATGTTCGTTATAAGTATAGTTTAGTATCTTCGTAGAAGAATAATTCTAATAGCTAGTTGGCTAAATTAGTAACATCAACTTGCCAGATAGCTGTAGAACTTGACTAGTGATTTTTGAGCCTGACTTTCGATCATCTGATAAGCAATACGGAGACTTATCGATCAAGTATCGGTAACATGGAAAGCCTTCAGGCATACTAGAATTCATAGTTTTGCTTTTATGATAACTATAATAGTCAGCGTGATACATCGATGCAAAGAATGCGCTGTTATTGATTTATCAACTTTTTCACTTGTCTGATATGCATGGATCTAATTTAGATTAAAACTACACATGCAGTTTGGTCTGGTGGTTGTACGACAAGACTATAGATTTCAATTATTTTATGGAATACAGTACGAATTACTAAATGCGAATTTTCAACCATAGAAGGTATGATGCAAAGTGTTTATGATATATATATACAGGTGTGTAGTCAATGATAGAGCCATGGTCAAACACGAGGGATCAGCCTTGAAAAAACATGGTTGGAGTTACTTTACCATGTCGCATTTAACTGTGTCTTGTTAATCGCATTATGGGATGACGAAACTTGATGTAGCTAACCACAGCTAGTCATATAATCTCTATTTGATATAACTAGTCAAAATGAATTGACAAGAAACTGTACATTTACAAATTATAAGGATGGCCTATGATCAGTCAGCAATCTTTATGTACAATGTCTCACTCTAAATATATATATATATATATATACGTATATATATATATACGAATATAAGACAACACTACATGAAGGTTTTGAACAAGTTATGATAACTAAGTCAATGACCACATAAGTTCAATTAGTAACTACTAGTCATTTTTATCGACTGTGCAATATTCCTTCAAATTTTTTTTTGATATCATGAAATTTGAGATCAAGCTTTGATAGATCAAGCATGAACTATATCTGTATGTATGGATGTAGGTATGTATGTACATCCATGAACAATGGCACGTGTATAGCCATCCAATTATATAGTCTTGACGTATCTGTAGTTGGTAGACATTTTGTCGGTAGGGTTTTGCGTATGATGTAAGTAGTAATTTCAAAAGGGCCTACCAGGCACATTCTCAGACTTTAAAGGCACAAAATACTACAGGAAATAAGAATACATAAAACATGCTGCTAGGATTTACTAGCAGCTCATAAGGCAATGCAACCCGGCACACTTGCTTTTATCTCAGCTTAGCTTCTGTCCTGGCCAAGTCATATGCGCTGTTGAAAACGATGAGGCTTAGCTATGCATCTACCCCACAAAACCAGTCTCCAATTACAACTAATGTACTTTGCATTCGCGGGCTGGAACTAGGTGCGACTAAATAACAATGCCTGAAAATTGCCTTTAAATATTCCGTGCGATGATAGCAGCCCAAGAGCTTACCGATGGTCGAAAGTAGAAAATGGAAATCGGGAATTACCTTATTGCATTGTAGAATCATGATGCTGATAACACATTGGTCTCGTTTAGCAAAGCTGGAGCGATGAACTAGAGTCTACTTGAGTGTGATATCTTCTCTAGTGCGGTATGGGTAGTGCCTCATCTTATCAGGCTGTTTTATAACCTTGATTCCATCTACAAATTACACCGACTATCACTGGTATAGCCCCAGATTTTAGAACAGTGGTTTTTGAAGACTGTGTGCCTCAGCTGAGACGCCAGGACGTCTTGAGAAAGGTATTGCTATATTGCTACCATATGTAAGTATGCAACAAGCCACAAGCCATAAGTCATAACACAGCATATGGGAACTTGTCATTTGAAGGTCACATACTCGGTTTCCAAATATAAAATATTTCCTATGCTCCACCTGCAACTTGAGTTAGGATGTCAAATGGGTTTTTGATATTCAGACCAGAAAAAGTAGCTTTTAAGTGAATTGATAACACCCATCTTTATCATGATATATGAAATCAGATGACTTGATGCTTGCTTGACATAGAGAGATATCGAATCAGTTTTGAGGACATCTCATTTCTTGTGCGTTGTAAGACTTGTGCCCCCAGACTGACTTCTGAGTTCTTGGCCTAATTTTGACACCTTTTTGATAAGACATTTACAAAAACTACGTCTTTTTATTTTTTCTTCTCTAGGGTGATTTGCGGGCGTTGGTTTGCCTTAAAAATATATAGAGTTAGTACTTATCTCTATTGAGTAAAAAAGTACATACACCTTTATTAATTGGCATGATAAATGTATAAAGATACCTATCTACGTTCTGCCTTGAAAATTGCCTTGCATGCGGCTGATCCTTTCACCTATGAGTTGTGGTTGTGATAACTGAGCAGTTGGTTAACTATCAAATATATACCAGGCAAAAAACGGTAAGCCTAGGAAAGTAAGGCTCATTAACTCGCCTTACCTATTACGATATCAAGCATGGTGTCAAACTATATATGGTATGATAACCAAGAATAGTTATATAACTAGAGGCCGTCCAACAAAATCAACAGATCAACATTTGAATCACAAACATTTTCGTACAACAGAAGTGGCTCCACTACAGACTCGCTATAAGTGAGACGATACCTATCATTATCTAAATACACAATATATCATATCGATCCTCTGGCTTAGACGACTTCACGGCATAAAGCTTTCTTCAATATAACTGTTTCACCAACAGTTCACCGTTTTCCCAACATGACGAAAAAATGGGATGATCATCGCAAGACTATCATCGCCCTCTATGAGGGTAAAACACTGAAAGAAGTCAAAGACATTATGAGCACACAACATAACTTCGAAGCCTCGTACGTTGATATATTCAAATTCTTTGCGAAATGCCTTCCACCCGAACTTTTGGTGCAGTAATCCTGTTGGTATCCAGTGTATATCATAGTATTCGAGTGAAATACGGACATATACAGCCAAGGTTAAGGACAATTCTTGAGCCCAGGCCTTTCTGGGATATTGTTATATACCAGCCTAAGTATAGACTGAGTTTACCTCACTTCTCCCGTTGTTTAGTTTGCTTAATACCTGACATTATTCCTTGGCTTTTTGCACATACAAAGTTTCAATTGTTTTGTCATACTCTTTGTTGTACCAAGTCACCTTCAAACTTTTTCATGTCAAACCTGCTAACTCATTGTGAGATGGAAGACTACGTGCCTACAGACAACGTTTCAAGAAATGGGATATCCGAAAGTATCAGAAGCGTGACGGCACTGACAAACATGTCTTGAACATCGGACTTGACGAACTTCCTTTACGGATCGCACCGCACATAACGTCATCCGACGTCAAGCCGCTTAATATTAAGCGCCATTGTTACGACCATCACTGCCGTCGCAATGCCTACCTCATCTCTCGCCGACACAACTCAAATCAGGTTTATGCCTCCCACAAATATCACGAAGACAAACCCAACCTTGCGTATCAGTCTGAAGTAGCCTTTGGGGGACACATACCAAACATCAATATTCTATCCCCTCCCCTATCCGGACCTTTCACAGGCAGAATCTCCCCAGATAAGCCTGACTTTTCATCATACACCAGCTCCTTGTACGAACCACCAAGCTGCGATTCTGTAAGCTCGTATGCGACAGGCTACCCTGATCAAGAAAACGTATTTCCTCACAGTGGTCATTCCCCATTATCTGCTGACGAATCATCGCCTGTCACACCTGACCGTAACGTGTCCCTCTTTGGCGACGGATGCGAAAAGCAGCCTTACGACTATAGTAGCCATGAAACCTGCACCGAAGCCACTAGACTCCAACGAAGTGGATTGCATATCGACATGCCGATGTCCAGAACACCATGCGTAACTGCTAACTCAGCCAATATCATGTTCTCTGCACCCAGCTACTCTAGCTCTTCTTACCTTACACCCTCTCATTCGTACGTAGATATGATCCCCCCACAATCATCTATGACCATGAATACCTTTCTACCTCTAATCCAGCACCATTCATGCATTACAGCTAGTACATCGTATATAACATGTTATATGCCAACGTCTAAGCATGATTATATCGCGGTTGCCTCACTGTTTTATAATGTCATCAATATCTTGAAGCTAACGCCGTCCGCTTTACTAATAGATGCAACACTTACCCATCTCCGGTTAATTGTTTCAAGCCATCCGTGTCACCACAACTGTCACGAACAAATTTCAATTATTTCGATGAGAGCCTGGGCCCCTGCTCGTTCAGAGATGCTACCGAAACCCTAGATATCAGCGACAATATGCCTCCTATCGAATGTGGTGCATAGACTTGATATGCTTCCAGTTCTCCGTTTTCTTTTGAATACTTCTCGGTTTGTCGAGTTACTTACTATATCTAGATTTGATGATTGTTTTCATGTTAGAGAAGCAACGATTTTTTTCATATTTAAATGAAATTGTTTATGTATTTAGGAGAATATTTTACGTATTATAGATATAGATAACTAGCATACACTGTCTCTTGTTAGCGGGAAAATTCCATACCATATGTAAACATTACTGTGTGTCAAGAATGGTTGGGTATCAGTGTGTATTTGCCTTGTCACAGGCACATATCGTCACAGCTTATGGCTAAGTTGACCGTCGTGAAAATTTTATGATCATCAGGTAACCCAGGAGTGATGCATTGATATAGATATCAAAGAAGGGAGGGCTTACGATTAGTTGCGTAGCTGGAAGTAAAATTGATCAGTGAAGACGTTATTTCCATGTCCACGATAGAATTAAACTACCAGATAGATGTCAGGGTTCAGTTCTGAACTCTACTGTACATAGGCTACAACACCCTCTATATTGACCGTCTTGTTGTCATTCAAGGTATCAGATAAGAATCGTGTCGCTCGTGGCCTTTCGGCTCAGACATATGCTTGTCATTTGAATTCGTTGTTTCATCACAATGACGAACAGACGGTCAATGTAGGAGGCTTTATTCGTAAATACAAGACATACCTGAAAAACGAGAATATTAGCCACACATGATCCCAGAATAATTAAAGAGCTGCGAGTCAAATTTTTTTTTTGGGTAAATTTCAGAAGTTGCATGAATGGTATAAAAAGATTTTGTCTGCATTGCAAGCGCAAATAAGACTCGTCATCTAAAATGGTTCATCATATACAGGAGGGTTATATACAAAAAATAGTTACAGTAGCAAGCTTACCATTATTTAAGTTACTGGACTTTGTTTCTCAGATTAGAGAGCACAAGTCTTTTACCATATGTTAGCATTTGTGAAACATCCGAATTACAGAAATCCAGAGGTTATTTTGTTCAGTCAGTGGGCTAGGTTTTCTAGGCCTGCCGCAATAGGCGTTATCGCTCAGTATAAAGTACTGTCTAAGGTACCGTCAGAGCCCAGTGCCGTTTCATCACAAGAACAATAACATGGTTTTGTAGAGATCTAAAGCGGTTTCAATATACCTTAGCAAATACGTCCTGTTCTAATATCAATGTTAGCAACACTATACTTGACAAAGCGATAAGTATTGTATCAATGAGGGTTTAAGTTTCAAATCAGAAAACAGCCAATTTTATATCGTCAAAGAATTCAGACGGTAATTCACAGCGTGCAGAAGCACAAAAAAAGTTGATCATCAGGAGAAACATGAGAATATTGTGTTGTGGATCTTATGATAGTCACTTACCATGTCTGAACAGGATACGGAGCAAGATCTACAAGCTCATCATGTTGTCTACAGACTCTTCAGCTGATATTGTTAGCTTTGTGTCGATTGCAGGAGAGTGGCAGACGCAGTGCAAAACAATCATAAACATATCGTAAACGATAGATCAGACTGACGTGACAAAAGATAGTTTCATTCCCGAAGGTCAAAGACTCTAGTTTGATTGCGGTTTGCTGTTGTCATCATATTGACGAAGAGAAAGGAAAAGGCATATGAGTGATTGACTTACATTTGGAGAGTTGATGATGAAGAAGAAAGAAGAATCAAGTTGAAAATGTTTCTTCACGGAATCTTGAGCTCGGTTTTGTAGAGCTTTTTTTTTTAAGTGGGGTAGCTATGATAGTCAAAGGTGGGTCTTATCTTCACGTGACTTTGTGTTTAGTGTTCGCGTTCTACTTTTAGTTGGATCAATAGGACGCGGTTGGGGGGGGGGNNGGGGGGGGGGGGTACCTACACACTCCACAAAAAATCATGAAAATGAATATCGAAAGCCTGCACAATCATGCATGAGAAGCTCTGTTAGAACATTGGAATCGTCTTTCTATGACAGTTTTTACTAAAATTCATCTTTTTCTTGATATAAATGCTTAGAATATTTACGTATTCATTGATAAATCAGTATCAGTCCTACAATGCCCGAAATCGCAGAAGGTACACGGCCTATACCGTAACCCAAATCCTATAAAAACTAATTCAAGTCTGTTCTCAAGTTGCAAGAGTAGTTCACTATCTGGCGAAACATATAGTTGGCAAAGTCATCAACAGAGTCACAACTATAGAAGATACTATAATGTTCAAAGGGAATATAGAGAAAGAACTTACCGGACGCAAAGTTAGTACAGCACATTCTAAACTAAAATACTTGCTACAACATACTGATACGTATGATAGATATTGTCAGTTGAACGACATGGAAAATACTTTTGGTATACTCAGAACTTGATTCATACCTTTACATATCAACAACTCTAATATTTGACATGACTTTAGGCTGACACTTGATAACAAGAAGTGTGTTGTAATGCATTTGGGAATGACAGGTATATATTTAGCCCCTTCTGTCATCATGATTTCCCATTCTACGATATATTTGTGCCGAATCCACTATACTGATAATTTACAAGGATGGGTGCACATACAAGGTGAAAAAACTGCACCAGAAGGTTGGTATAAGAAACTGGGTCTCAGTGATACTTGGCCACCTAGATTCTGGAAGCTTCAGATCGAAACCAAGGGCAAGATACCGGTTCATCTTGCATTTGTTGATGTACGACGTCTAGGCAGAGTCACCGTGGTTGACGCTGATGCCGACAATGTACGAAATGAGCCGCCGATCGCCAAATTGGGACTGGACCCTATTAAGGACGGGATAACGGATGACTGGCTTCAGCAGCAACTTAGAAGACGACGATGTCCAGTCAAGGCTTTTTTGCTTGATCAAACTATCATCTGCGGCATCGGAAACTGGGTTGCTGACGAGGTTCTGTATCACGCGTGTATTCACCCCGAAGAATTATGCTGTAATATTAAACCAGATTCTATGACCAGTCTCCAAAAGTCTATCTTTATGGTTTGCACATTAGCTGTTGAGAAACTAGGGGACGAGTCTCAGTTTCCCGACGACTGGCTGTTTCGGCACCGCTGGAATCGCAGCAAGAAAGGACCTGGCGTTCTGCCCAACGGCGAAGAACTATCACTCGTCACGGTAGGAGGGCGGACAAGCTGCTTTGTACCTTCTCGCCAGATTTTATTTGGGGGTGAGGTTACCAGAAAAGATCGAAAAACCCACGTGAAGGCTGAGATTAAAGAAGACAAGATGGAAGAACCCGGACATGGTGACGATACTGTACAATCGAAGCTGGTGAAGTCTCGCGGGAAACGTGCTCTTATCAAGGATGAATCAAACGACGATAAAATGCGTGTAACAAAGACAAGAAGCCTAACACGGAGCCAAACTCGAAATCAGTCGTCGCCGGATTTTCTTGAATAAGGCTTACTAGTGCTTTTCCATATCTCACATCCAAATAGCCATTGTGTATACATAGTTGTAGTTACATACAACTATATAATTTTACGCCGCAAATATACAACCATATATATCCAACCTGCTATTGAGGGGCTATGGCCGACACACATGACTACAAGATTGAGTATCTATAGAGGACTTTTAAGTAACATCATATGTTGGCAACATGTATTGTGATAGCATAGCCACTGCTAAGGCGTCTTTGTTGGCTTGCTAGACAGCCTGCTTGAATGTTCGCAAAGTACATACAGATACGGTTGAACCAAAGGCTCAAAATGGAAATCTAGTCGACAACATAAACTGTGGTTGCTTAACCCCCACTTAGGGTTATAGACGACATGAAGATCGCCCCACTGTTTCCACTTCGCAAGGTCAGCGTGGATATCAAAGATTGCTTGTGAATCGGGAATGATAAATCGCGACCATTATTGCTAGGATATAAGTTTGTAGTTGGAATGGCAATGAGCGTATGCTAAGTACGCTTAAGCTCTTTTTCCAGTCTGTACCATTTCTTAAAGAGAATATCGCAAAGACAGGCTGTAGCATAACTCTAAACATGTCGAGCCAACGGAACCGGAGACGCACCCAGAACAATGCCGATGAAGCTGGTGGCGAGGCGTCTATCGCACCGCCTCGTGAGCGAGTTTTCGGCATTGAGGTGCAAAATATGAGCGGACCAGCTTCTATCGAAGCCACATATCTCCTCAAGCACGCGCTTCAAAGCCGCGATCGCGCGCGTATCATGGACGACTCGCGCCAGGCCATCGCCAACCTAACCAAAGCAATAACGTCTATCAACGACGCCCTTGTCGGGCAGCGAAAGCACGTGGCCAAGCTTGAGCGCACCGGAACCAGCCGCGAGAATGACGAGGCCGATCTTTGGGCTGAGGATGAACAGGAAGAATACGAGGAGTACATGACAAAGACTCGTAACGATGCGAAGGAGGCCCTAGAGACTCTCGTACAGGCATCTCTGGACACCACAGCCAACGGTGAACGCGCTGTGCGCAAACTCATCGACACTATGAACGAGACAGAGGACTTTAATCAGGCCTGGGACTCTGCAGCGGAGAAAGCACTGGCGTTGGCGCGCGCACGTGACACCAGAGAGGCCGAGATTCGAGCGGAAGATGCGGCGCTAGTTGATGCCGGGCAGACTGTTCCTGATCGTAAACCCGAGCCGTTCGGGCCATCGCTGCGTGAGATCTTGTATGCGCAGACACAAGAGCGTAGCGAGACATATATCGGAAAATCGGCATACGAACGTTACGCGTGTAACAATGACTATGCGCTGTTCAAGCGGCAGATATATCGCAGTTTGAACGACGAGTCTCGCGAGGTGCCCGATAAAAAGCGCTGGTTCGACGAGGCCGGCGAGCCGGTGTTACCGACGCGCGAGGCGCTTCTTGGCGGAACAGAAGACGACGATGCCGATATACAGGATGGCTCTGATGATGAACTAGTCATCCAACGCGTCAAACAGGACTACAAATGTCCACTGTCATTGGCAGAGTTTGTCGAACCATACGGCAACTCCCAGTGCAAGCACATCTTCGAGAAGCAGGCCATCTACGATTTCATAGCGCAGTCTAATAGACGCTCTGTGCAATGCCCAGTAATTGGCTGTGCGGCTGTAAGTTTACTACAATTCTGAACTATTCTCATACTCCTCGACTATCCGCTAATGTATATTGTCTAGACCATTGATCAAAGGGATCTTTCACTAAATACAGAGATGCTCGATATGCTTGAGCGTCGCCGTCTTCGTAGGGAGAATCGGGATTCTGACGATGAGAGTGATCAAGAAGACGATCAAGAATATGCGTCTATCAACACTACACGATTGTAAATCTCAAAATCTCAACGAGGCATAATCTTTCAACATTAACGAGTTATGAATGACAATTATACTATCACCATCATCCCCTTCAACAACATCACACTAATCAGTAGCCCGGATTTCTGCAACAGGGAAGCATGCTTTCATATTCCAATACATATTTCTCTAGTTGTGCACATAGACACCAGTCAAAGAATCACCCTTAGAACCCCCAGTGTCTGTAGCGACAAAGTCTGCTTCGCTTGCATACCAAGCTTCATTGATGATTACACCCCCACCTGACAGCAAAGCTTCTATATCGCTCGCAGAGCAAGTATAAAGCATGTAGCGCAGATAGCACACGGTGTCATTGCTCTGCGGAATCACATCCAACATTTGTGTTGCGTTGGCCGACCCAATTGTCGCGAACGATCCGATATCTATCTTCCGGCCTGTCGCCACGTCCGTGCCTCCAATTATACGACTGAATACTTGGAACGCCGTTTCCGGCTGGTACGTGGCCACGTGATGACCAGCTTGGAAGATCCGGCTAAACGACAGGTTACCATACTGTCTTACCATGCCACCAACATAGCTTTCGTTAATATGGATTGGCGTATAACCAGCATCAGTGAACTTAAATACGTAGTCTCCTCCGGCTGCTTCAGCAATGGCTAGCGAAAGTGCCTCACCGCCAAGCCAGTTGCAGGACCAATCGCGGTCACCATATAGAAGCCCGACTCGGATACCTCTATCAAGAAGCTTGGAAAACAATGGTGCAATAGGCCCCATAGCCCAGTCCCCAGATACGGCGAATTCATTAGTAATGTCATTGTTTGTGATAAGCCAGTTGAGAGCAACGCCCAAATCTGCTTGTATATGGGGCAAGTTGAGATATTGGATGTAGCTGTACGGAGACGGAACATCGGGATAAACATGAGTGAGATCTTCTACCACGTGTCCGGTTTCTTTGAACCAGGAGAGATACTCTGAATAGCACACATAAGTTGCAGTCACACAGGCGCTAGTGGTGACCGTATCAAATGTGGAAATATCGGGGTCTAGATTCTCTGTAGCGAGATAGCAGGCCTCCAAGTCTGTCCTGCATTTGCTCATACCCGAGTCCCAAGCAGTCCGGAGGGCATCATGGGTGGTTTTATTGATAACCTGGATGCCGTAGATGTTGTCGTATGCCTGATCGGCAAGAAATGGTGTTTGAATGAGATTATCCGCACAGCCGTTAATAATACCGACAGAACGGAGGTTGATAGGTAGCATCTTACTTCTAGAGAGCGTACCATTCAGCAACTTCTCGTTCTGCTCCGCAAAGTAATCAGCGAAGACTGGTACATACTTTCCTCCATAGCTCTCAGAGAACATGTTGATACCCAGTACTGGCTCATCACAGCTTGGTAGATACTGAGGAAATACGGCAAAAAATGTCTGGATCACCTTCCATACGCTTTTCGCTGCATTTCGAGTCGTGCTGATAGTGGAGGACCGTGAAGGAAAAGTGCCGTTCAGAAAAAAATACTCCGGAAGGTCTAAGGAGCCCTTATCAAGAGCCGGTAACACATATTCCATAGCAGAAAGATTATATGTTCCGTGGTTGAAAGAATCATATGAGTAGCCAGTACGGACAGGCTGCGATATAGAATGTTAGTTTACGGCGGCTCGACATATCCGGCTTTGATACTAGAACTAATGCTTACCTGGTCCATAAACAGCATATTAGAAGATCGATCCCAGCCCCATTCGTTAGCAACAGTGTCCATGTCATCGGCACCCTTCTCGATGGCATCGCAAGGGCCTTGTCCAGTGAAAAAAGCCATCATAGAGCTTTGACCCGGGCCACCAGAAAACCACAGCGTAATAGCTTCTGTTGGACGGCGGGCACCCACAAAGTAGAAAAAGACATTCTGCTCTGATACACCATCACTCGCTGGGATTTTCACATAGCCACTGATCTGTTTCTGGTTGCTGAAAGCTGTTCTACAGGTCTTCTTAGGTGTCTTGTACTTGATAGTGATGTTACTATGTAGCGGAGATTTCTTGGTGATTTTCCCGGAAATGCTCTGGGAAGGGAACTGCCCAGCCACAAGGCTTGGTAAAACTGCCAGTCCTAGAACCAACAGTTTCCAGCTGCAGCCCACATGCATTGAGGTGGGTAGGCGGGAGCCAAGCTTAAGATTTAAGGGTGTTCGTGAGATGTCACCGTGTAACGTGCCACGGCAAAACTTGAAGGATGGAAGCAAAATTGTATGATTCGGGCCGACGGATAGAAGGAACAGAAAAAGGAATCAAGGTCAAAAGAAGGGTAGAATGATAGATAGAAGGAATAGGTTCAGTAGGAACCGGCCAGACGCAGCCCTATTGTAAGGTTTCCGTCTAAAGACCACAGTTGACACGCTGATGGCTGACAGTGAGCTAAGGTATATCATGAACCTATTTTATTCAAAAAGCGGCAGAAAAGCCAGCCAACGTGTATCTTATATAGACTTACTGTTCCATAGAGCAGGCATATATATCTCGGTTATATTTACGGGCGTACAAACATAACGGTCATCAAGCAACTATCCAGGGACGTCAGTTAGTACGATCCGAGCTTCTCTAGTGTTCCAGTGATAAAGATAAAGTGATAGATCACATGTCTTGACTAGTGTCTCCTACAAATACTAAGGATAATATCTCGATAGTGCTCAGCTTTTTGCTCATTTAGAATTATAGTAAAATTTGGTTCCTGTATGGAACTTCGATGGAAGCTGACTAAAAGCCAATTAAGGAAAGACATAGAACGAATAGTCATAAACACTAGCTAGATAATACTTATATATGAGCTGTCAGGCTGTACTTCCGGACAATGCAAGTCATCACTATTCGAAAGATATCTCACGGCTTCTACGACAATACTTTATATTAAGATATCACAAGGGAAATCACACTGGTGTCACAGGGAACAAGGGACGGGTCATTTAAGCTAGGGGTATCTCTATTCAACTCCATTTCGGGAAACCTTTTACACTAAACTCAGCCGTAGTTCAGTCTATTCACACCCATATATGGCTATATCTCTGCATGGATATCATTCCATTCAGAGTATAAGCAAACAGTTCTAGACATCCAAGAGAACTTACAGTTCACTTAGTATAGATATCACATGCAAGTTATTTATCTAACCCCTAGGCAACATCTAATTGACAGTAACCTTTCAAGTCATACTAGCAAAGTGTGAAACAGATAATCTCAATTTACAAATCCACTTAACTTTCGGGTGGCTACTTGTAAACAGATATATATAACTTACATTTCAAGCGACTGCATCAAATTTTTGTCTCATTAGTTCACACCACCAACAAGTACTAGCATATTATAATATCAAATACAGCAACATTAGGCTAACTACAAAACTGGGGGAGAGATACAGAGTATATATTAGGGTTATTGAAAATATTAACCCTGTATATTTGGATGTTGCTGCAAACTGATTTATCGCCCGACTATTATATCAAAACCAGGATTCGGCCATAACCTCAGCTTGACTGTTGTAACAGATGCAAAAACAAGACATACAAGCGTCGAGTAGCTTTATTGAGATGCTCATAATGTAAACAAAAACAGATACAACACCTCACATCTAGTGACACCAACATTGGAAAAGAATCACCGCTGTGGACTACCGGCAAAGACCTGATATCATAAGCAAGATAGTGTCTAGCAGTACTTGAGCGGCTTCTATATAAAGCTTTGCTCTGTGGCTAATAAATGGTAAACAACAACAACAACATCGCCAATAGCGGTGAAGGCAATGGAATGAATCCCACTGCCTCCGATGTCATCACATATATTGGCGTACCTCTTGCCGTGCTTGGCGTCCTTCCGATTCTCTATAACACCTTTATAACCGTCTTCGAAGTTTCCAAAATCAAGCATCTACTTCGTACCAGCGGAATCGTGGCTCTGACGCGTAGCGATGTGGTAAACAAGATTATCGAAGTCGAGTTGCCTCGATACACAGTAAAGCCTCTAGACAGACACAATTCCAGCACTGATAGCAACTATTGGAAAGTTAGCCGTCAATATAGCATGATCCCCGGAGGCTCATGGACGCAATTCAACTGGCAGAAATACTAGATTGGAACAAAGACACAACGCGTCGAATATGCGGACCAACTACGCCAGCCACAAGTTGAAGTGGCCTTTGACGCGTTGATTTCATATCTCCTAGATCTTGGTAAGATATGCTTGCTACCAACAGTTTTTATACCAGTTTCCAAATGTATCTAGTTCTAATCAGCATCTACTCATATAGGCGCTATTCCGGAACCCCGTGGTTGGAAACTCCTCCGTACAACCGGCCTCTGGACACCAGCTGGAATCACATTGATGCAGGGTCCTAACGGCCAGAGTGCTCTAACAGTCGGTTCTCCCGATGAATCAGAAGGCCATTTGTCACTGGCGGTTTCATAGTCGTCGAACTGGATCACCAGAACAGAAGCATCGCTTCCACCCTATTGGCTTCAACTTCCGGCGCCGATTCTGCCTCCACCAAAAGCAAGCGAGAGTTCTTCGGGTGAAGCTAGCAGTTCGAATGAGATTGCGTATGAGTCAGACAAAGCCGCCAAGCCAGCCAATAAGAATGATTCAGGTTCAGGCTCCAGCCAGGCCTCTATAAGCTCGATCGAACTTCAGGCTCTAACCAACTCATGTAGTGCCATTTGTTGTCACGTATCACCCGAGGGTCTCCATGAAGCGCTTCCCGAAAATGCCTGGCCCAGCCGTTCTGAGTCTCTATATATAGACCATTTACGCTGCATTCCGGGATCTCTGAACGGTGTTTGGTTTGCTAGCTTCCTTACTGCCTATGGAGTATCTAGCCAGACCGTTCTTTGGCACTACAAAGTCCCCAATGAACTTCTCCGCTTCTCTCAAGCACCTACAGTACCTTGTGGCGTTTTGGAGCTCCTCGGTGTTGTAGAAGCTCACCAGACCCCCGAGTGGCGAAGCATCGACCATTCCATCGTTGATAAACAAAATGAGTTGACTCGTCGTACTAGAGAACGAATGCAAGTTCATCTGAAAGAAGCTCGACTTAGCCCACAGGAGAGAGCGAAGGCACAACTTGAACGCTTTAACCGCGAGCGTTTTGAAGACCAAGATCGTTGTATGTTACCCAACTTTGCCCACAAAATCATGATACTAACTAGATATTCAAGCCGATAATGAAGCACGTGAAAATATACGCCGCGCCGAACAGGGTCGCATGGAAGCTTTCCAGAGCCCTAAATGGACCGTCAAGCTAGTCGGGCATCACTTCCTTGCATGGCTCAAGTTTCACGGTCACGTACACAAAAACGCCACACTTAAGCAAGCCGTAGGGCAAGTCCTGCACCGTATGATACTGGATGGCCAATTTTCAACCGGTATCTTCACGATACTTACCACGTGGAAACTCTGGGCAGATAACTCGGGAATGCGCGTGACTGACTTCGAGTTCTTGAAAGAGAACATTTCTGATTTTGCTTGGGCGTACTTACTTGTTGCTATCGTAAGTGAAGCCTGTGAGGCCGTGGCTGGGACTCTTGCCGACGATCTGTAGGAATGCTTACGCATTTGGAACAATGTGCGGTTAGGTTGATAAGATGAACATGTCAAATAATTGGCCTGCCTGTAACGTATGTAATATAATCCATTTTCAGAGCCGTTCCCAAATCATGGGACCGGCTAAACAAGAAAAGAAAGAAAAAGAGCTAGATATAAACATGTACAGCATTTAAAACACCATCATCGCCAACACCAGCGAGACCGTTTATTCGATCAAGAAATTCTCTGCGACAGATTTGAACTCCCTGGAAAATGTTACCTCCTCGTCCTCGTCCGTAAGTGAGACAGAGTTGACCTATATCATTGGTGTTAGTACGTTGAGCAATAAATTTATGAAGAACTTCATTCAAACTTACATCGACATCCACAAATGGCGTAGGCTTTGTGAAGTTGACACGCATAGGGAAGAACTCCTCTTCGTCGCCAGCCTCAGCCTCGAATTCAAATGAACCACTTGAGTTGTCTTCGGTTACATCGCCAAGGGTCCAGGTCAAGTTCTCTCCATCCATGTCGTACTGGGCATCGGTGCTTGAAACCAAAGGGTCTGAGGTGTATGGGATGTGAATCTGAACATCCTTGAGTTCTTCGCCACCAGTGAGCTCATACTCAACCGTTATCGAGTATTTATCCGAATCCTTATTGATCCAAACAGTGAAGCTAATTGGGCAAGCACTAATGTCATCGACCTTGGGTGATGCCTTCCATCTAAGAACACCAACGGAGGCGTTTACAGGGAAGCCACGAGCAAGGTTGGCCATCTGGATGATGCGCGAACTGTTGAAAGCGTTCTTGTCGACATTGGGATGAGGGCGGAACTGAGCACCGTGCTTTGCATTGGCAGTGATATCAAGCTTGATTTTGGTCATGCTAGCATCTGATACGCGAAGCGACAGATCGCCATTGACAGCTAGGGAAGTGATAGTACCATCGCGGGTGATCTTGGCGGAGATAGCTTCGGAAATCGTGGTATGAATAGTATCGCGATCGACAGCAGAGTGATGCTCTTCCTGAGCAGGAGCAGCATGACTTTGGGCCTGGGGAGCCGGTGCAACCAGAGGAGTGTTGTCAATCTCGGCGCCCATCTCACCGCGAACACGCTCAAACATGTCGGTAGTCTTCGATTTCTTGCCGAGCTGCATGCCCTTGCCCTTCAGAGTAGTAGTCCTAGTAGCTTCTGTTAATCTTATGTTCAATGAAAGCTGGTGTGAGGAATTGCATGCGGCTAGCTTACTTTTGGAAGGTCTTGTTCTTTTCAGCCTCGTACGAATCGAAGGTCTCAGTAGCAGCGGGCCGGCTAGGGGCGGAAGTGTGGGACGGGAAGCCAGAAGAGTATGACCCACTGCCCATACCACCACCCATTCCGGTAGGGGCGCGGCCGGAGCGAGATGCCTCCTTGCGCTGCATTTCGAGTTGCTTGGCTTTGCGCTTCCGCTCCTCCGTGGCTTCGAGCTCCTTGTTCTATCAGAGTGATGTTCTCGGTTAGTTTATTATGATTGATATGCGCCATGGGCCACTTGTATATACTAGCGCAACGTACTCTGGCAATGATTTCCTGGATGCGCTCCTCATGCGACTCCATCTCGAGGAAAGTCTTGATTTGGCTGATGGTAAGATTCTCACGGTAGCCCAAAGTGACAATTTCATCGAAGGCACTGAGGAGATCGTAGGCATGTTTCAGGATCTCGCGCTCGTCGAGGCTGCGGCATGTACTGGTGACAACCTGGGCAAAGAGGTGCAAGCTGTCGATATCCTGCAGGATGTTGGATTGCTTGTTGGTGATAAGAACCATGTAGAGCTCGTCTAGTGGTTGGTACACGAAGCGCACGCTGTCCTGCTCGACCGTAGTGTGCTGAGTACTGCTGTCGGCCAGCTTGGGGAACGACGCAAGAAGGGCTTCGACTCGGGATCGAGGCATTTCACGGAACTGGCGGGAGAGCACGGCTTTACCGCCGCGGGTGCAGATCGAGGCAGCGAGGACAACCTAGATAAACATAGATAGCGGCATACGGTTAGCTTCCATGGTGTTGTGGTGGGAGCTCATTCAGGCGGCAGTGTTTGGTACCATTGTGCGTGCTAGACTTGAGTACTAGGACTGTAATAAACGCTGGTGGATAGAGAGGAAGCCAAGGAATAGATAATAGACAATATTTTTCAACTGAGATGTGAAATGTTAGACGTTGGCGAAGCTGTTGTTCTCCTTTCGAGCTAGGAATGGAGGGTTGGATACTTTAGGAAATACATGGCCTTGTCTTAACAGTTGAGGTGTCGTCTCTGAAAGTAAGGTGGCCCGTGCACACGGTTCTGCTTAGGCTTAGTGGCTTAGTGGGGCTTTCTACAGAACGACTGGATAAGCGACTACAACAAGCCTACAGATACATCTTCATAGCTCTATAGCTCCATAAGATTAATGATTTAAAAAAATAAAAAAAAGCCTACAACTACTTTTGTGGAAGACAATAGCTAGTGAGCTGTTCTAAGCTATATTTTAAATGTAGAACCTTACAGAGCTTTCAACGAAATTCGATCACGCACTTTTCAAACGCTGATTATTGTTTTTTTGAGTAAAATATCACCGCCAAAGTAAAAGCCAATGATCAATCTGTGTATATATATCACGTGACATATATTTCAAGGGTTATGGGTTTCTGAGACCCTGTCGATCTGAGACCTAATCCAAGAAACACGCCCAACGCGCAACCAAAGATAGAAAGAAGATGCTAGCGGGACGGCCCACTCAACCATACTAAGAGACCCACCAAATTAATCGCTTTGCTTGGTGGGTTTCTGCCGCTCTTGCATTTTGGGTTGCGAAGTGTTTCCACTCCCTTCCTCTCTTGTATCTGTGTGTATTTGTACATCTTACGTCTTGCTTCTAATTTCTTGCCAGACTTTCCACTCGCTATAACTTTACGCCTTCTCGCAGTCCTCATTTTTTATTTCCTACCTTCTTTCATCTCCAATTCTGCAAACTCTGTCCTGCCCAAATCCTTTTATTCAATTTACGCCAAATCACCACCCTTTTGAATTGGTCGCGACACGAATCTTTTCTAGGCTTCTTTCAAACTCATCCACTAGCCCATTTACGCGAACTAGCGCCAAAGCTTCACCTGCTAGCTTTTCTTGGAGGTCCCTGTCATATCCATCTTCAAACCAACATCAAGAGATCGAAATCTGGAGGTCTAAAGCTTGACGCGCATCATTATCTAGTCGATACCTAACCATTTTGACGGCTAAAACTAGAAAATAGTCTTGAAAATCGTAGCCCCACACTCCATCTATCGCCCAAATTTCGGACCAAGTCGCGACCGGCGAACCGCGAACAGCTGCCGCATATACTCACTCTTCAACAGAATAGCTCCATCTCTGCGATCATACCTTTATTATGACTACTGAAACTATTGTGCCACTGGGCGCTTCTGAGCAACATGTCGATCTTGACATCATCAACTTCGATGCTAGCGACAATGCACCAGCTGCCCTGCCAGATAACAACGAGAAGATCGACATGACCGACAACGAGATTGACTGGGACGACACTAAAGATGCCAACGCCCACAATATCGTAGTAGCCACTCAAATCCAGTCGACGGCAAGCGCTGATGTCATTGTACCGACGACTGATAGCACCCAAGAGCCTTCCGTCGTAGACGAACAAACCCTACTTGAGGTTCCAACTACTGAAGAACTCTCCAAGGAAGCTAATGATCAACTTAAAGAGGCCACTGATATAGTTGAGGAGAGTGGCATTTCCTACGACCTTGATATAGAGAGTGACAAGGTCATACGGCCTGTTGAATCCAACATCGAAGAAAACGAAATCGATTATGAGGATCACGAGGATGAAGAAATCGATACAAATCAAACATCAACGATCGAGATCACTTCAACGATTGATCTGGACGAGAGCTTCAATGGTGAGATTCCAGATGGTGTTGCTATCGATGTTGAGATTGAAGAGATAAACGGCCAAGACGAAAACATCCCGCCTGTAGTAGCCGGGGAGACCGTCCAGTACTTGGAAGAAACCGGCGAACATGACAAGTCAGGTGCTTCCCTAGGGGAAAACAATTATGACGAAGTCAGCCATGTTGATGAGGAAGAGGCACTTGATACTGGCAATGTCAGTGCTATGGATGCTGAAGATGGTGATGGGTTTCCGACTAGTCAGCTGGTCCCTGATATCACTGTCCGGTATAACGGCGAAGAATATCCGCTTTTCCATGGCCAAAACAACATTGATACACAGATGGGCTTCTTCCACGACATGGACGTCCTTGATGCGCCACTTGATGATGTCCTTTCTAGCTTTAGAAACGAACTCTCTGATGACCTAGATGAACAAGATGAACTAGTACTTCAGATCGACGATCTTGGCTTGCAATACGCAGAGGTAAGCTGAAACACTTGAACAATATGCTGTTCATTTTCTTTTGCTAACAAATGTGTCTATTAGTCTACTAGTCAGAATATCCTATCATCTGTGACTCTGCGTCAACTATATAACGTACTACTCAAACTATCTCGCAACCAAGACCCAGATTCAGTACCTACCATGTACACTTTCCTGAACACTAGACTTGGCTCAATCCAACGCCTTGCTCGCCTTCTTCAAGAGGCATACAGTGGTTCTAGCTTAGACAGCGTTTCTCATAGATTTCCCCAAGAGAATACTGGTGGAGCCTCTCCCGATGATGCGGATGAAGATATGGAAGAGGACGATAGTGATGAAGCGGATGAAGAAGAAGATGGGGATGATGAGGAGGCAGAAGAAGAGGATGATGAAGACGACGATGAGAACGTCGAAGGTGAAGAGGAAGAACAAAAGGAAGACAATCATGACCAAGACCACGGTGAAGATGATGAGGAAGAAGAGGAGGACGAGATACCTGCCGATGAGTTGGATACCGCTACCAACCACCACCTTTTGATGGAGCGCAATATCGAAGCCGAAAGCCTCGAAGACAACAATCAGCAGCATAGTCTTGACCCGGACGAATACCTTGATCTTGGCGGTGATGTTGATCATGACGAAACCACACTTGTGCATGGTGGTTTTGGTGATGCTGATCTTTATATCGGCGAAAATGAGGATGGCGGTGTCAGTGTTGAGAACGTGAATCTGTCAATGGATGAGACACATGGTATGTACATTATATCTGTCAAAACTATGCCTAATCGAAAGAGCTCACACTAACAGTCATTTCTAAGTCGAATCTGATGGCCTCGACCTTGGTGCGCCTCTAAATCAATCACTTGATATCCAGGGAGGTAATTCATTTGATGCCACTGATTTTTCGGCGCTGGAAGGTGATGTCGGTGCAGATCTTGATACTTTCTTCGACATTAATGGCAATGTCGAAGGTGGAATCAGTGCTAATACCCAAGCGAGTGCTGCCTCAAGCGCTACTGAGCATGGTGATGATGATCAAAACGACGAAATAAATTATGACGAGGATGATGATGGCCACGTCGGTGTATCTCTTGATGTCGGTGATACTAGTGGCATCTCCATTGCTAGCGACATAAACGACCAAGGAAAGCGCCCAAGACAAGAGGAGGAAGATGCCCTAGAAGATGACGGAAATGGTAAGTTTGATGCATCATTGTTTCGCGTAGAATATCTACTAACTCGATATCACAGATGCTAAGCGAATTCGCGCATAGGCTGACTAGTCTCGTTACGTGATGAGAAGCGACACTATACGAATATGCCTTTTGGCACTACCATAAAACTTCAACTGCATTCTCTATTTTCATATCCTGCAGCTCGCCTACCTACTTTTCGATCTTTCTTTTTTCCCCCACTTCACTATTCGAATTAGAATCTTTTCCCGTTTCATCGCAACTTTCGGGGTCTTGATGACAAACAAACGCCCTGTAGTGCTGGCCTAGCGTCTTTGCTACAGTATTTGCTCTATACAGATTAGGTAAGTGTAAAAGCCGAATTCCCCTACTAATCATAGGAATTGTATCATTCAAATCATGACGTTGGTTTCTCAACCTTCAAATTTAACAATATATGGGCGTGACTTTTCGTTCTAAACGACATCTCATTGTCAAGTTGGTCATCCACTACGACTTTAAGCCTAAAGACTGCCGAGTTGGTTGTTTGTCAAGGCATTTTATTTAAAGTGAGATTTCTTGTACTAGAAGTCGTCATCACCTTGATATCCTTCTTTTACGAACTTTTAGCAATATTGCTATTGGTGCGTCAACATCAAATTTATAGTAACTAGGTGTTATCTACATACTCTTGGCTTGCTGACCTTTCGTTTCGACTTCTCCTTTGTATTGCGCTTTTTCTTTCACATTTTGTTGTTTTCCCCCTCAAGGTTTTGGAGTTTATATCGGCGTGGATAGGGAGGTATCATAGATGAGGCTAGCGTTGTCTAGTCCCCTACTCACGTATTGTGTTTACAGTCTTTTATTTTCGTACTTTCGAGTTGTTTTTCTTTTATTATACTTCTATCTAAATGGAATTATCCCAATATCTAGCTCTGACATGAATACTTGAAATCTGCTCTCAAATCTGCATGAGCTCCCTGATGCATGATATCACGTGACCAAGTAAATCTATAGCTGGAATTTTAAGGGTCTAGAGTGAGAGCGTTTTGAGCGCCAATTGCGCCAGGGATTATTTTCTTAGTCGCGTCAACATCTCTACACATGCGTTTCTTCGGCTTTTCATCGATTGCGATATCACATTTTTTTTTGTTTAACTACACATATCGTCGTGATATATTTTTTTTATATACCTTAAATTCCCCCCTACCGAACCTCCACGCCGAGACGCCATAACGCTGTGAATTGTTCCGCTACCAAGTTCAATCTACTCGCGACTACAAATATCGAAGCCCGCATAGTTCAGATTTGCATATCGACTGAACGCTGTCTGGCTGGCTAAGCGTATTGGTAATACTTTTGTGTTAATTATACAAACACGGGGTTTTTACTTGCGATACTGTAGTGGATGGTGGCAAGCGACAATGGCGCCCCCCAAAAAGAACAGGACTGTGTCTGTGACAGCTTCAACTCTTGGAGGTCTTGTAGAGGATTATGATCTTGAGGACGATCTTTCTGGTCTTAGCGTAACGCGCCCCACGACTACCAAATCAACAAAATCGAAAACCGCAAAGGCGAAAGCTGCGAAGGCGGACACAACGATAAGTGATACGGATAACGTGACTGTGCCTGCCAAGAAGCGAAGCAGACAACCGAGTATCAAAGTATCAACTACGGATGCAAATAAAGTAAAGAAGCCAGCAGCAAAACAAGCAAGTACCTTAAGCTCTCGCGCCAAGAAGGCTATCGTTGATACTCTGGACGCAGATAGTACCATTGGGGATGCGCGTATCGTGCGTAAAAACCAGGCAGCTGTCGCGGAGCCATCGCAGCCAGACACAGATGAATCTGGCCTAGGAGAAGACATGGAGGCTTCGACGCTACCAGGCCGTCAAAAGTTTAAAGTCAATGCCAAATCAGCGAAGACATCAGCGACACGTCGTGACCGACCTAAAAAGACACAACCCGTAATCGAATTTGAGCCTACAATTATGGAGGAAACCATGATGCCGGAAGGCGTGACCGTCCAGGAAGAGACTGTTATGCCTGAAGTGCCACCAACGCCGCTTGTGACACATGCACCGAAGACTGTGCCAGCTAGTGTACGCACAAAGAAGCGGCCAATAGCCTCGGATTCAGAGTATGGATCTGGAGATGCTGCACTGCGCCGTAAACTAGGCGAGATGAATCGCAAGTTCGAAAGCTTAGAAGCCAAGTACAACTCATTACGCGAGGTCGGAATCAAGGAAGCTGAGCGCAACTTCGATAAGCTTAAGAAGCAATCCGATGAACGATTTCAGAGTAAGCCTACATGTACCATTCGGAGATGCTGATATCGATGCAGATGCTAACCATACTTTTGTAGCATCCAACCAGCTCATTATGCAGCTTAGGGAGGAGGTCAAAATTCAGACTGAGCTTGCGCGTGAAGGCGAAGGTCTCAAAGCGGAGCTCGACCAAAACGAAACAACAATTGAACAACTTCAAGCCAAGGTTGCTACTTTAGAGAAGTCATTGATAGATTCAAGGGCGGAAAACAAGAATCTATTGACTAAACTTGCAGCAAGTCGATCCAACGAGATTTCAATATCCGGACCCAATGGCAAGGGAAGCAGCAACGGTGTGTTGATTACAGGATCACGAGCTAGCAATGATATGGCCCAAGCTGCACAGATGAAAGAGGATCTTTACAGTGATCTTACAGGCCTCATCATCCGAGGTGTCAAACGGACAGAGACTGAAGATGTCTTTGACTGTCTCCAGACTGGTCGCAACGGAACGCTGCATTTCAAGCTAGCCATCGACCAGGATGACAACTCTGGTGACTACGAGGAGGCACACTTCACCTACCAACCTCAGCTAGACGATAACCGTGATAGTGACATGATTGAGCTGCTACCAGATTACTTGACCGAGGAGATAACCTTCTCACGGCCAAATGCGGCTAAGTTTTACACCCGAGTGTCGAGAACGCTTATGGAGTAAAAGTAGAAAAATGCAAAAGAAATCACCAAGGCTCTATACAGGATTTGATATATGTGAGTGTGGTTGCTAGAGGGTGGTGTTCATATTGATATTGGGTGGACACAGAATATGAGTGTTAAGTCCAGATGCCATCTCTTTTTACGCGTAGGCTCATGATGATATTTGATACCCGGAGTTTGTTTAGTGGAAAGCACTCGCTCGCAGATTATATTGACTAATGTTACTCCGGCTAGAAAAAGGAATATACATTGTACACAAAATAGAAGGAAAACTGTAATTTTTACGAATACTTGTTTGAAATTTTTTTTTTTGCTTGGCATGCATCGATATCTAATCTTTATGCAAGATCATGTTTCTTCAGTGGGCCATTGATTTCCATGCCTGATCAGGCCATTTAATATCGTGAATTGTGTGAGCGGAAGCTTCGGGAGCTTCAACTGGAGCCTATGATGCAGAATTTAGATTGATCCATCAGGGTCCCCACACTATAAAATAAGCATCGAAACAGCGTCTTAAACTGACTAGTCTTTTATGTACAGATTGTATGTAGACGTGCTGTCAGATGTACATAGTCAGTAAACAACATGATCAACATTGTTCTAGACATTCAATTTAAGGTACAATACATTTCCAGCTTACTTGTTGTTCCTGGCTGATCAATATAACGTTTCAATGCTACTGTTAATGCTGGATGGGCTCTTCTTGTTATGCTGCTATCTATTGCCAGGGTTGCCATCCACTGAAAAGCCCGACTTTTACAGGCGCTCGTATTCCCGTTTAGTTGAAGAAATGGCCAGCCAATATGAGACAAAATCCCCCCAAATTTGACCTGATTGCTGGCCGGCTAGGTTTATCAGCGCCAACGTGTTCGCAAATACTTCACTTGTTGGTGCGATTTTTTTTTCTTGTTGACTGGCAGGCCTGTTTGCTGCTTTGGATTGCAACTCTGTTCACATTGCTTTACTCGTTGTCTTTTGCTCTACATTTTTCTGTTCATCCTTTCTTTCGAGATTGCAACCCGTCGCAGTGCTCGTTGTTCAAGAAGAACGTGATATTTCTCTATCGTGTTCTAACCGACGTCATGCTACTGGAGCTTTAGGTAGTGCGTCGTGCTATAGCTACAACAAGAAACCTAGCTTAGATGAGCTAAAAGCGAGCTCCCGCAACGCTAAATCGCATCCTCACTTTGAATTTAGCCCGGGTCTCACTAGAGTCGAAGAACAACTTGCAACACGAACAACATCGTCGACCTTGCCCTCGTTCTCCTTTCGGCTTTTGTCTGCATTTTTGTTTGCATTGGAGAATTTGGCATTAGAAGGGCCATTTTATCCGGCACTTGCCTTGCTTGTCAGCCAAACCAGACGTTACCTTTTTTTCTTTTCTCTTCCCCCCAGCCAATCAGCAGCCAGTCGAAGTACACAAAGGAAAAAAAAACACAACACCACCACACGTTTCGACGCCTACAATCTTATAGGCTTGGGTTTGTTTTTGTATACTCCGCCGACAGCCGTCTTTGGCCTTGAAAAATAGAACCGTATTAGAAGAGCCGTGAAAAGTCAACTGTCCACGATCATCTACATCCGCGTCTTGTTGCACGAGTATACCTCGCTTGCCACTGCCCGCCATGGCTAGCTTTTCGCGCTTTGGCTTCCTGGCCATTGCTGTGGCCTTCCACATCGTCTATATTTACAGCATCTTCGATATCTACTTTGTCAGTCCCATCGTTTCAGGAATGCGTCTGTATGGTGTTCAGCGTCCGCCAACTGCTCGCCCACCTGCAGATCGCCTCTTCCTCTTCGTCGGTAAGTCATTTTGTTCTTCTCGCCTGCATAAAAAAAAAACCCAGCTTTGCTATTGCGTCATTGCCTCTACTCACCCCAGCCCCGAGACTTGCCTTGAATGCTCCGGGCTGGCATGTGAAGATAGCTGCGATGTGCTACGCAGTACAACGCAAACCCTAGTCGATCACCTGAATTCAATGTATAATGTATGACATCTAACACTTCTATCCTGCAGGCGATGGCCTTCGTGCCGACAAAGCCTTCCAGGCCCACCCCGAGCCATACCCCGAAACCATCGACGATCTCGTTCCACGTCCATTGGCGCCGTTCCTACGGTCGCGCATCCTCGAACATGGCACTTTCGGTGTTTCACACACACGCGTGCCTACCGAATCACGCCCCGGTCACGTAGCTCTCATTGCTGGCTTGTACGAAGACGTGTCTGCCGTGACGACTGGCTGGAAGCTTAACCCCGTAAACTTCGATAGCGTTTTTAACCGTAGTCGCCATACATGGAGTTGGGGCAGTCCCGATATCTTGCCAATGTTCCAGCATGGTGCCATACCCGGCCGTGTTGACGCAGACCATTATGAACCCGAGTTTGAGGACTTTGCTGGCGACGCCACCCATCTTGACTTGTGGGTCTTTGATCACGTCAAGGACATGTTCAAGACTGCTGAGAAGAACCAGACGCTTAACCGCGCTTTGCGTGAGAATAAGGTTGTTTTCTTCTTGCATCTGCTTGGCCTAGATACTGCTGGCCACTCTCATCGTCCATATTCTAAAGAATACCTGAACAACATCAAAGTTGTTGATAAAGGTGTCAAGGAAATTGTCCAGCTAGCTGATAATTTCTACCGTGACGACCGTACAGCTTATGTATTCACTGCTGACCACGGCATGAGCGACTGGGGAAGCCATGGCGATGGCCATCCTGACAACACGCGCACGCCACTTATTGCTTGGGGTTCTGGTGTTGCTAAGCCAATCATCTCCGACGAGGGCACTGTTGCTCCTGGTCACGACGACTATTCTGCGGATTGGAATCTTGATCGTATCAAACGTCACGATGTGGCTCAAGCCGATGTTGCCGCACTCATGTCCTACCTGATTGGTACTGAATTCCCCTCGAACTCAGTTGGAGAGCTACCGTTGTCATATCTCTCGGCCAATTTGAGGGAAAAGGCCAAGGCGGCACTTGTGAACACGCAGGGAATCTTAGAGATGTACCGTGTAAAAGAGGAGCAGAAGAACGCCACTGAGGTGCGCTACCGCCCCTTTCCTGGGTTAGACGCTGCCGCCGGGCTTGCTCCGCAGCAGCGGGTTGCAGTCATTGATAACTTAATCAAAGACGGCAAATATGAGGAGGCAATCGAGGAAACCGCGGTGCTTCTGAAAGCCGGATTAGATGGCCTTCGTTACTTGCAGACATACGATTGGCTTTTCCTGAGAGCTCTTATCACCATCGGCTATCTAGGCTGGATGGCATACGCTCTGACGACCGTCATGGATTCATTTGTTTTGCATGGAGGCCAGCAAGCATCACGCAATATTGGAAGCATATTATTCTTCACGTCTATCCAGATTGGACTGTATGCATCTTTCATTGTATCAAAGTCACCGATGACTTACTATCTATATGCCTTCTTCCCCGTTCTCTTCTGGGAGGAGGTGTTCGCGCGCCGTGGCAGCTTGGCGAAGAGTCGTAAAATTCTTTTCGGACATATCTCATCTGGCAGTAGTATTGCCATGTTTGGGGTCGATTTTGTTCTATTCATAATTGTAGTACAGTCCCTGGCTGTCGGTTATATCCATCGTGAGGTGCTTACGGTCCTATTCTTGCTAGCTGCAGTTTGGCCAGTCTCGTTAGGTTGGGTGTTCATTAAGAGTCACATCAGCCTGTTACTCACATGGTTCATCGCCTGCGTTATCATGAGTACATTCACTCTACTTCCAGCCATGAAGATTGAGAATGTCCCGTTGATTTTGGCTGGTGGTTCGCTCATGACTGGCGTTGGGCTTTTTTACTTGGCCTTTGAAGATTTTGTTCTTGCTGGCTTCTCTAAGCCTACTGGCCCAACTAAAAAGAGATGTGGTTCGCGGATCATCACGGGCCTTCAAATTGGCCTCATTGTTCTGGCCATTATTGTTACACGTGGAAGCGCGCTTTCGCTCCAAGCCAAACAGGGTCTTCCTCAAGGCAATCAGATCGTCAGCTGGGCAACATTAGTGCTATCCTTCATCCTGCCTATGGCGTATAGGATATATCCCAACAAGAACTACATGCACCAACTATTGAACATATTCTTGACGTGCGCCCCCAGCTTTGTCATCTTGACAATTTCTTATGAGGCGTTATTCTATGTTGCCTTTAGTCTCATCCTAGTTACCTGGGTTCATCTGGAGCACCGAATCAGCAACAAGAAGACTAGAGATCTGAGCGAAGCTACTGCCTCGAACACTCAAAAGGGGATCAAGAACGAAGAGCCGGATGAATCTAATCTAGATAGCTCTGTGACACCGCACGTCGGGAAATTCCGTCATCTTCGACTGTCGGATGCTCGTGTGACACTATTTTTCTTCACCCTCTTGCAGTCCGCATTTTTTAGCACTGGCAATGTCGCATCAGTCTCTTCGTTTAGTCTGGAGTCAGTTTGTCGGTTGATTCCAATCTTCGACCCGTTCTCTCAGGGCGCTCTTTTGATACTCAAGCTCATGATACCCTTTGCATTGATGTCGGCGAACTTGGGCGTTCTCAACAAGAGATTACAGGTCGCGCCTAGCGCTCTGTTCATGCTTACGATGGCTATCACTGATATTCTCACATTGTACTTTTTCTGGGTCGTCAAGGACGAGGGATCATGGCTCGAAATTGGATCAACAATCTCGCACTTTGTCATCGCAAGCCTACTAGGTGTCTTTGTGGCCATTCTAGAGGGTGTTAGTGCCCTGTTCACGTCTGGACTGGAAGTCGATGAAGCCCAGGATGACATATACCTATCCCCAGTGCTCGCGGACTATGAGCAAGAGGCTCCTGTTACACAACCCAAGATCAAGAAGGAGAAAAAGGAAAAGAATGAGCGTGAAGAGGGTGTAGACACGGCCTTGTCTAATTCTGAGCCTTCCATAAAATCGGAGGTTGTGGAAGAGGCCGACGAACTCACAACAATGCAGTTCTCAGATGACTTGCTTGATAATCTTGTCCAATATATCGACGAGAACAAGCTAGAGGTGTCATCAGAACATACATCAGCACCAAGGCAGGCAGCAGATGCCATACCAACTGCAAACTAAAAGTCGTTGCTTTTAGTTTGATTGGCATGTTTCGTCTTGCTATCTTGTTTTTGTTTCATCTTGTATTTTGTCCGTGTTCCCACTACCACTAATACTACGACTCCTCAACCGATAATGTGCATCACGTTATATCACGATCTATAGTATACGGAATCCGAATTTCACATTTTTCTTTACTTTACTTTTAATATGATTGGCTGTTCTAGGCCATTATACGTGCTGCTATCCGGATATATGGGGGGAGGGGGATCTGGCTGAACTTGTCGAGCGGGCTATCACTTTCAATGTAGTTAGTATCTTAATGTACAATGCAAATATACCATGTTATTCACACTATATATAGAAAATGCATTCCAGGAGCGGCGATTACACAGTACTAATAATGGCTGGTAATAGCACATAAAGTGAACAGTCTTATGAGAACATGCAACAGTTATACATATATGTGTAGTTTTAGACTTTTGCTTTTGGATGCGTACTCCATAAGACCACACGATGAATGTGTTAAATATTTTGGCATGTGAAAGTGGCGTAATTTTACTATTATTAAGCAGTCCTTTTTCAAACACTATGTTACATGTACTTCGAGGGTAGGGGGCTAAAAAGAAACTACTGCATGCACATCAACCTAGTTTGACTCGAGGTTTCTCCAATTAAAAATCGCAGGCATAAGAGAAAGAGTAAAAGAAGCACATTTGTAAGGAAGGGCTCAATCGGGAGATACATTCTCTTTAGGAGTTTGGGGGAACATTGCTAAGGAAGAGAGGATAACAAAAAGAAGGAGAGAAGGAGAGGGGAAGGTGAAGAAAGGAATAGACTTTGTAGAATCTGGGGTAGTTGCGAAAATTTAGAAGGACAGGTATACAAGTAGTTAATTTTTCCTAGAAAAGTCCGAAAAGAAAGAGTCGGCTATATTGCTGGGCCTTGAGGAGTGAGTGTTAAAATACATATAATATGTGTCTGATAATATGCACTTTGAGCTATTTTATTCTGGGGGCACACGATCACATGGTAGATGCCCTACGTATCTCGGTTTTCTTATCGCTAGGCTAAGACATACGTATCAAAGGGCAGCATGAGTATGAATCTGAAGTGAGATAGAGGATGACGATGGATTCTGTGTGTCTTGCTTACAGCTAGATTTGTATGTCATTGAGGCCGCTAAAAGGGTGGATTAGATATTATTGTCGGTGATAGATAACGTACAGAATTTGATATTGAATAGATATATGCAATGCTATGGCAATAAAGCAATGGACCGGAGTTAGCAGTATCTGGTCCGTAGCATAACGACGGAAAATAAGAAGTATTGGGAAGAGATTTCGGAGTCATTCATTTTAACAAAGATAAGGAACAAGATTGACCAATATTGTGTGCGTATGGTTGTACATCGATCTACAAGATCGCGACTCTTGTCAGGTGGGCATAGTCATTTCTCACAATTTCTTTCCCCTTTAAGCTTCTCCAAAACATGACTTGTAAAGCCAAGTATAATCTGAGAGCTTTAAGGTTAGCGGTGAATCGGCTTCGCTTGGTGGAACAAGGTATTTTTTACTGCTACAACGCTAAGTCAAAGCGATTGAGGTCTAGTTTGTGGAGGATTATAGTTAGGAGATGACGAGAAAGAAAAGAGAAGGTGGGAAGAGCATGGAAGGATCAAAGCAAGCAGGTTTTGCTGTCAGAGTTCGTGAGCTACAGTGTTGATATTGCCGATTATTAGTACTGATAGCCTCATCAGGTTTAGTCTCCGTCTGATTCGCTGTGTTTCAACGGCTATCCTTCTACCTTTTTTTTGCCTCTGTTCTATTCATTATCTCATTCCGCCGGTCACATTCTATCCACGGGGTTTCCAATGGATACTTGCGGCTAACAACGCCTATAGTTGTAGTAGAAAGAGTAACAGTAGTATTGCAGAGGTCCAGAAACTTCGGATCAAAGGCCTAAAGTAGACGGGCGCGTGGGACAATCAGCTATCCGATTCCAAGCAAGATGTTCATAGCTAAAGCTAGTCAACCAACTAGCTAGCTTTATTTCTTTTTTTTGTGTGTGAGCAACGTATTTGGAGACCATGTGAGGAGGAAGGATTGCGGGAGGCAAAATGCCAGACCAAGCGTATGTCTGTATGTACAGATAAGTATGTATGCATCATGGTGCAAAAACAGAGTACATGTGTAAAATTGCCCTGAAGCAGACTGATATCCGTCTGGGTGTTCATCGATCGGCGAGGGGGAAGAAATATGTATCATGCAGCCGAAGTCTGCATGTCGACTATTATTTGTATTTATCATTTTAACGTCTTATGAATAAAAGAGAGAATTAAAAGATTATTATATCCTATCAGACCCAAAGCTCTGCAATAGTATCCTACCTGGGAAATCCAGTTTGGATTTTTCTTTAATTTCTCGAGGCCTAGGTTCGTTACGGTTCCATCAACGCTAATCGGCAGTGTCAGTCGGTCAGTTGTATTTTGATCTGTCTTTCTGCGGAAGAAAAAAAAAGAAGAAAAAAATTCGTCAGAGGTCTCTTCTGAGACGGCTTCGTTTCCGCATTTCGAAGTTCGCCATCCATCAATCAATCCCATCCCCCAAGCCAATCCGATCCATTCGAGTCAAGATGTGTGGTCTTTTTGTAGTTTTATTTTCCTGTAGCCATCAATTGTGAACCTTTCCTTTCTATCTTCTTCTCGATACTGTCTTCGTCTTATCCTTTATTATCTCTCTCTTCTATACTTGCTTCCCTTGATTAAATGCAGCCTTTGATGACGTATTCACGCCTCTCGTGATTCTATCGCTGCTAATTGGCTTTTCACAGACCGCTCGCCACATCATAGCTTGGCTATTGCGACTCTACGGCTCAAGTCAAGAGTCGCAAATTCAACATCACGCCGAAGCATCTGCCGTCTTTCGAGGCATCATAGATAGATCGTCAGCAACAGCTCTGTGATTCTTTTTCTCTATATATCCACATAACTACATATAGTTATTACAATTCGGAAATAGACTTACTAATTCTGGTTCCGTTTCTGTTCCCACCAAAACCCCGTCTTCGAATCCCGCATCCCCGCCACTGGAAATCTCCCCCCTCGCCCTTTTTACACTTCCATCCACCGACTCTTCAGTGCCCTTACTGTGCCAAAGCCTCGAGTCTATCGGTATATATAACATCGACTTATATTCATGATGGAATACGATCAGCGCGCCCTTTCGGCGTCGCTTTCCGCCTCAGCTCCGTCACCGAATTCGCCGCCTCAGCAACAGCAACAACAACAACAACAACAGTCGACGCCTCCCTCTTCTACCGCCACATCCGCCTCGGCTACAGCCGCCTCTAGCAGCACTCCTGCTATAGCATCATCGCAAGGCAATGCTTCCACTTCTGGCGCGAATTCTAACGCTAGTCTCGTCAGTTTCAGAAGGTAAAGCAGACCTTTTCTTGGTTTTGTGTTGTAGGCTATATTGCTACGCATATGCATACAATCC
Organism: Davidsoniella virescens; assembly: GCA_001513805.1. Classification (NCBI taxonomy): domain Eukaryota; kingdom Fungi; phylum Ascomycota; class Sordariomycetes; order Microascales; family Ceratocystidaceae; genus Davidsoniella; species Davidsoniella virescens. The sequence goes on from LJZU01000177.1 coordinate 42,510, forward strand.
ACGAATGCATGTGATAATCAAGCCTGCATCGCAGCCAGAGCCAAACATCAAGCTTCTGTCTCCAGAGCCTCTACTAACCAGATTATTACTTGCAGGCAACGAGCGTCAAGGGCCTGCGAAGTATGTCATTGCCATTGAACTACCGATATATATCATACTATATGCTAACCCTAGGCTAATCCACACCTCTAGACATGTCACGCTCGCAAGGTATGCTCATGGTAGACCTGTACCCATTCTTCAATATATTCTAACCTCCAGTTCAGGTTCGATGTGATGCCGCTAGTTTGGGTGTGCCATGTACCAATTGTGTTGCCTTCCAGGTTGAGTGCCGTATCCCGGCTCCCAAGCGGAAGAAGACCCAAGGCTCGTCTCAGGCTCGGGAGTCAGACAGGTTTGTATATCGACTTCTATCTTGTCAGGCGATCCTACTAACATGATGTGTGTTCTCCTCTCTCCCTCACTAAAGCGACGAGGAATTGGTACAGTCTATGTTGCAGATCCCGCTGCCACAGCAGCAACAGCAACAACAACAACAACAGCAACAGCAACAACACCAACCACCCGTAGTATCACGGCCGATACAGAATCACGACATGAAGCCCGTTCACACAGACCAGGGGACCCCATCCGGCTCCAGCGCCACCCGCGAAACCTTGAAGCATGAGCTAGCTCAGGACTCCTATATGGTGCTCACGAAGCCCAAGTTCAGCCGCGCACCCATTACTGAGCCAGGCCGGGTAGCGTTTCTCGGCGAGTCTTCGAATCTCAATCTTCTCGTTCACGAGAAGGGCTCGGCATCTGACGCTGTCCACTATCCGTTACCAGACAGTGTGCGAGGCGCCCGTATGCGCATGGATGAGATGGATAGTCTCGAGATGGACATCTTGCAGCAGCGTGGTGCCTTCCTACTCCCGCCACGAGCCCTCTGTGACGAGATTATCGATGCATACTTCAAATACGTTCACCCAATAATGCCTATGCTGAACCGCTCGCGCTTCATGGCTCGATACCGCGACTCCAAGAACCCACCATCTTTGCTATTATTACAATCGGTACTGCTTGCCGGTTCCAGAGTATGCACTAACCGCCAGCTTCTCGACGCCAATGGCTCGGCTACGCCTGCAGCACTCACGTTTTACAAGCGCGCCAAGGCTCTATTCGATGCCAACTACGAGGACGATCGTGTGACTATTGTGCAGTCATTGCTACTGATGGGCTGGTACTGGGAAGGCCCAGAGGACGTCACCAAAAATGTCTTCTACTGGACCAACACCGCTGTCACAGTAGCTCAGGGCTCAGGTATGCACCGTAGCGTCGAAAACTCCCAGTTAAGCAAAGCCGACAAGCGACTATGGAAGCGCGTGTGGTGGGTACTCTTCACGCGAGATCGGTCTGTTGCTGTTGCGCTTGGCCGGCCTGTCCGCATAAACCTCGACGATTCAGATGTCCCCATGTTGGTAGCCGACGACTTTAATGAGGACGAAGACAATGGCGTACCCAGTGATTACCAACCAACGCCAGTTTCTGTCATGTTCTTCCTCCAATATGTCAAGCTATGTGAGATCATGGGTCTCGTACTATCACAGCAATACTCGGCAGCATCCAAACGCAGGCCTAAGCGTGCCATTGACCTCACTCACAGTGACATGGCGCTAGCAGATTGGTTTCAAAACTGCACAATCAAGTACGACAAGAACAATCACCAATTCTGGCCCGGCCTGTTGCACATCAACTATTATACTATTCTATGCTTACTACACCGTGCTCATATCCCACCCCACGGCACTGTACGACCAGCTGGCGAGTACGAGTACCCGTCCAAGAACATCGCCACCGAAGCAGCCGGTATGATCACCATGATTGTGCAGAATCTAGTGATGCGCAACGAGCTTCACTTTGTTCCCGGCTTCGCCGTCTACAGCATCTTTTCAGCTCTTATCATGCATGTCTATCAGTCACGGTCACCGAACCCTGCCACCAAGCAGGCAAACCAAGAGAGTGTCAAAATCTGCATGGATGCATTGCAGAACGTTTCTAGTGTGTGGATGGTTGCCAAGTTGATTCATAAGCTGTTCAAAAGTATCATTGGAAACAAGGTTCTCGAGGACCGCTTGCAAAGAGGGCCAAAACGACACCGCAAGTCTCATGAAAACGGTCAACTTCCGTTATTCAATATGAAACCAGTGGCCGCAGCTACCCACGCTATTTTAAAGCTAGATCCCGCTGTAGCATCGGTAGCGACCCCAGGAAATCACATGCAAGCAGAGCCTTCACTACCGCCACAGCAACAGCAACAACAGCCCATTCCCCCTCCACAGCCTTCTATCGAACAGCCAACCATCAATATACAACCGACATCAGCACCTAGTATGGCTCCTCCAGTCACAAATACACCGCCGATACAACCGTCAACACGGCCAACAACAGATGCTTTTATGGGAGGTACGGCCTCGGCCGCCCAAACACGTGCTGGGACGCCGTTCTGCCCATCCTTTTCAGTTCCAGCCACACCTCCCGATCTATATCTCTTCACCCGTAATTCTCCCAATCTGTCCCAGTCACTTTGGGAGAACTTCCAACCGGGTCAGCTATTCCCAGAGGGTGCAAATGTGCCCATGTATCCTGGCAGCCAGGCAGTCCAGCCAGATGGAGTCAGTATCGATCCTGCGAATCTAACTTCACCCATTCAACAACAACATCAGCAACAGCATCAGCCAGCGAGTCAAGGTCTAGATCATTTCAGCCAGAATAATATGCCACCAAATCACGGTGGCTTCCCAGGAGTACAGGCAGACTTTTCAGGTGGTGTCGCACCAGCAAGTTTTACCTCGCCGGTTCAGTCTCAAACACCATGGGACAATAGCCAACAACAGCAGCAACAACAACAACAACAACAACAACAACAACAACAACAACAACAACAACAACAAAGTCAACCGAATCTCGATGCTCCTCGTGCGAACACATCAGGGCAAAGTCCCGATAGTTGGGGGACAAGTTCGGCGCAGGGCGGCTTACATAGCTCTGTTCCATCAACTCTAAATGTCGAAGAATGGTAAGTCGACTCGAGCTATTCAAAGTTATAGTTCCCTGTTTCATGTCATTTAGCTATGATCTCCAGTTGCTACTCCACAACGAGTCCACTTCAGATAGTCTTGAAACGTGCTTTGCTAACAACAAGCTTTTTTTTCTTCGTTTTACTATAGGATTCAATTCTTTGGGTTTACACCAGGCACTTCTGGCTTCAACTTTGACATGCCAATGGGAGGTTAAAAAGTCATACATTCATATATGAGATTTCATTCATGTAGTTGTGAGCTTACAGGCCTTGGGGATATCCGACGATAGACATTTCATAGGAATCTAAAAGTATAGGGTTATATTACGCGCCTTCAAAACCCAACTTGATTGAAAAGATCGATCTACTTTCCTCTGCTTATAGATTCTACATGACTAGACCCTAGAAACTTGGCGTTTGAAAATTTATTGAAAAGTATTAACTAGCTTGTGGATCAAGAATCGATAAGATGGCCTCTTATCATTGTTGTGTTAATGTGATCAATAAGAGATATTTGCCGCTTTATACCAGATCCGGCTTGGAGAGGCATATGCCAGTTATTTAATTGACTTCTGAATGAACTAAATTCTATATGAACCGATAACTTGGAATTTCCAGTCCAAATTTCTTCTCTGTTGACAATGTCAGATGCGCATTTTTGCTTTGGCTTTGATAATATCTTATCTTTTGCGACAACATCGTCTACGATTCATTTTTTTCCTTCTTCTGATTTACTCTAGTCCCTATGCTATAAGTAAAGCTATGGCTTCGAATAACAAACACAAGTCCACTCGCTTGTCACCCCTTATTTCTGGTGCGTTTATATTGGCATTCTAAGCAACCAAATAGCCAAGTTGAGTTATCACAACTTCTATTTAGAGGACAGTGCAGGCCAGTTCTTCACTCTTCTCTGCCGGGGGTTTTCTCTACAAGCGAAGCGATCGCATCTAAATTATCTACATCTGCTCATTAGAGTACTAAGAGGAGCTCTAAACACTCTAGCACTCTAAAGTGACAAGCCGTCCTTGTCGCTGACCACCGGGGTGAGCCCTGTCTTTTTTTGTGCTTCTGCTATTTATGTTCTAAAGCACTGCCTGAGCTCTTTAGGAGCCCCTAGTGAGGAAAAGTGACGTCTGCTGCATCTAGTGTTGCTAGTTATAGAACTAGAACCAAGCACAGCACTAACTACCTAGCTGGAACTGCTTGAAGCAGTGACGCACGGAACTTCTCTCAAACACAACACCAGATCCAACACCTCTTTTTTTTTTTCTTTTCTTTCTTTCTTTTGGCTTCGTTAACCAATCCGTTCATTCCGCAACAATCTCCTACATTTTCTTTTCTTCTAGAACAGTCATCAATATATTTGTTCTCTGGACGCCTCCATAGATACTCGATCGATTTCTCTCTCAGATCTCCTCGAACAGCTCCTCTTTGTGCTGCACCAGCCGGGCTTGTGTTGGTGCTCGATGACCGACGCCAATACACCTATACAACATATACTGTGAACTGAACCAGCGGCCTACTGCTCGGTTCTGTCTCGCTTCTTTAGCACTGTGAGCTTTGGTAAAACCAGATACTGCTTCTATCTACACCGTCCACCGTTCCGAATCGCCCGATCATTGACCTATCTTTTCTTGCTGCATAAATCCCAGCTATCTACTGTCGTTTTTTCCCAGTCGTATTATCCCTTGGGAGTCTTTTCTTTCTTTTTTTCTCGATTCTCTTTGGATCGGCCACCAACACCCCAGCCTTTGACTTGTCGTTCATATCTACAACTAGTAACAAGCGCTGCCATCAACTCGAATCCTACCGCACTACAATCTCTCCTCTCAATTTAGTACTAGCTCGTCTCACCCGTTACCCACGCCGGTGCCATTTACAAAGACATCTGTCTACCTTTCCGCCTACTATAGGGTTTACCTTGAATCAGGACCTCTCGCTGTGTTAGAGTCGAGAGCGTGCCTCGCTTTTGGCGAACCCCTCAATTCGCGCCTCCTCGAACACGCTGTGACGGCTTGATCGGTGTCCCAAATTTCTAGACATTCATCATGGAGACTAGATCAAACACAAGTACGGTCACTGGTGCGGCGGTTCGTAGAGTAGTTGGGACCAAAGGCATCTCTACTACCTCTTCTGGCATATCAGTTTCTGCTGCAAGAACGAGCCCGACTACTATGCGAGGCACTGCCCGCATGCCAGAACGAGATGACGGGCTAAATCGAGCTGGATCCGAGTCCTACCAGGGATTCAAGAATATGCGTGTAGCCAATGCCCCCTCAGGAGCCATTCGCAGCAGGAGCGTTGGAGCGAACTCTGGAAGCTTTCTCGGAGATAGTTGGGCATCAATGGCCGATTTCGCTGTTTCTCTGTTCTCTTCAAGTCCTCAGGATAGCAATCTGTATACCACCACATCGAACGAACTTAATCGAAAAAACAGCCGTACTAAGGCCTCATCTAAACGGTCGGCAATCCCTAGCTCGTGGGGCCCAGAACCGCCCACGGAGTCCCGACCACGACGCAGTGGCGCATCCCGCTTGACCATGGAAGACATCGCTGCTGGTTCTCGTGCCGAAATGGCTGCTGCATTAACAGCTGCTCGCCGTGCCACTGTTCTCGAAAGTCATGAGGGAGTTAATGGCGGCCTTGATGTCAGTGGGAAATTCAAGCACAGAACGTCCGACGAGTTCCCCAGGACCGAGCGTGAAGAAGCCGAAGAGTTTCTGCTATGCTACATCCACCATATTCAACCAACAGACACATTCGCCGGCATTGTACTCAAGTATAACTGCCAAGACGCAGCCCTCAAAAAGGCCAATGGCCTTTGGTCCAACGATATACAGCTGCGTAAACGCCTTTTCATCCCCGTAGATGAATGTAGCGTTCGGGGGAAAACCTGTGATCCACCCGCCGAAGAACCGAACTCTGAACTAGACAACAAGACGCCCGAAGAGCGCGAGGAGATACGACAGCGCCAACAACAGCTTGACATTGACAACTTCTTCATGAACCGCGGCTCTCCATCGTCAACAGAAGCGTCTTCATCCAACTTCCAAGTCGACCCCGACAAGCCGTGGCAGCACGTACGCTGGGTGGAACTCGAAGGCCTCAAATTCCCAGTCGAGATTGGCCGCGTGTCGAAACGTTCAACGGGATATTTCCCTCCTCGCCGGAAGAAGAGTATTCATACAACCTCGTCTCTTACCACCCCGCGCCAGAGTATCGATGCGCTCTCAGATTCGCCCCGTAGCTCGACAGCTGCTAACGGTGATTTCCAAGCACGGACTCGACCAAGAGGCTCTAGTCTAGTCAACTCTCAGCGAGCCGAGACTACGTTATCACCCCTCCATGGCCACTCCCGTGGTCTTAGCAACACCGAAGACACATTACCTGCCTGGATGCGAAAGTCCGGCGGTGTGGGTAGCTTAAGCGTCCGCGCCCCAGGCCCAGCCAACGATATCCTCAATAAATGGGCCAAGAAACACATGCCTAGCTTGAACATGGATGCCGTCCCATCCATGGCGATCATGGGATCCGAGACGGCATCTATCGGCATTAAGATGGATGTTCCTGGGGTCTTGGCCAATGGCGCTCCAGCTAGTGCCGCAGTGGGCACCGGCACCGGAGGCGCCATCACCGACGACCTAACCCGTTCCCTACAGAATGCTGGGACTAGCATCGATCGCATGGCCTCCGTTATGGAGACTTGGGTTCGTGGGGCTCTTGCTAAGAGCCCAGGCTCGGGCTCTTCACCTCGCGGAGTGCGAGGTCTCCGTAGTGGCAGCGGCAGCGGTGGTCTGGGTGGAGGCGGCGCTATGGACCTTCTCCCCTCGGACCTAATCGAGCTCGGCGACAACATGAGCGACGACGGTCAACCACCTGTGTTTTCCCTAGACACATCCCGCCACAAGAATGGCAACGGCAGTAATGGGGCCGTGTCTTCAAGCTTTGCCGCCATAGACGTCGCAACTGTCAGTGGTTCGGGACCCGAGAACGACTTTACCGAGACGGCAACCCGAGCCATGCGGGCGCGCAAGGTGGGAAAGCGCGATTAAATGCATAATAGCACAACTACAATTACTCTTCTACTGCAGTATTGTTACATACTGAGATTTCTTCCTTTCATTTCATCGAGCAATCGAAGCTTTGCGTCAAATACGCCTCTGTCGCTTCGTTGCCTGTAAACCATATGTCTCCCCCTTGTATGACACATGCCCACTTACACATATATATCTTTCACTTTGGTGGTTGTCTATATCATCAGATAGTTGAACAGCGTCTTGTTTGTATCTACGTAAATAATTACAGCATTCTTCATTACGAAAACTTATTTCGTAATCTTCAATATGTTATTATCTCTTGCCAGGAAATGTACACAGTAGGGTTATAATAACCCATGTAAACACGTGATGTGATGATGATCCACGAACATCGTTGTCGCAAAAGACAGCTCGGTAAGCTTCAGTAACTTTCTGCACATATTTGATTTGATAGTAACCCGTGAATTTCATAATGGACCTACGTTTCTCATTTTGAATGAAGAAAAGCGTAAAAGACTTGGTCTTTCTTTCCTTCACCTCCTTTCGTTTTTATCAGAGCTTCTCAGAACAAGCTCGAAAGAAGCCAACTATTGAAGCAACAAGGGGAGCAAAAGCGCATTAAATGATTGCCCTTGCCTTATAAAAGCTGCCTATTCTTTTACTGGAAAAGACGAAAAAAGTCACAAGCTACGGATTGGTTAGGTGTATCAATCTTTCTCTGCTTCTGTCCTAGAAACCATATATCTGGTATAAGAAGGGGAGGGAATAGAGAAGGAAGAAGAAGAGGACGAAAAGAAACCCAAGTATGCCGATCTGCATCGAGTGTAGCTACCCAGTCGAGAAGCTTTGGACGCTGTACTCCGGTACCGACAGTAAAGGCGGCGGCCACAATATCCGGCTAGCAGTATGTCGTAAATGCGGGCGCTTCTGCGACAAGTATGTCGAGCATGATTTTGTCGTCATGTTCATCGACATGGTCTTGATCAAGCCGCAGGTATACCGACATCTCCTACATAACACACTCATGGGAGAACGAGATCGATTCGATGTAAGCATTGACACCATCTTAAAAATATTTCTTGTTGGTTGATATAGGCTAACTAGTAGTTATCAGCCGTCTATCGTTAGATTGGGTGTCATGCTCTTCTTGTTCGATGTCTATCTCACTTGGGCTCGCATCGAGAAGCGCAATGCGTCTCTAGAACCCTCTGGAGTCGCAAATGGCATGGCGAAGTTCACACAACAGCCTATCGTTTTACAATACTGTTTCTTTCGTACGTTCTATTATCTCCTGAGTCCTCCTCTGTTCTCTGCTTTTCCGTTCTTGCTAACCCCTTATCTTACTTTTCTATAAAGTGACGCTTTGTTCCCTCTCGACGCTGGCTTTCCACATGTCCATTCGCTTCTTGACTTGCTCGGCTTGGTCTCCGCTTTGTCTACTGCGCATGTTTCCTCGCTATACACGTCCGAATTCCGTGTCTACTGCACTCATGGTGTCCTCGTCGACCAAACTGTTTCCTATGCTCATGGTTATCTGGGATTACGATGTGCCCGCAGCCGCTCGCTCGCTGGGCTGGGCGCTGGTGGCCAACAATATAGAGGCACTAAGGATCTTGCTTGATAGTGGCTATGTTATTGCTCTAGTGCTTACGTTGGCAGGTACGTTGTCGCGCTGGACCGTCAGCCAGGCCGTCTTGTGGGCTGCGGGAATGCGTGGACTGGATAGCACAGGCGAAGGTAGTATGGCTGAGGAAGGCCGGGCAATGTGGGAGGTCATGGTATATGCAAAAGACTGGCTAGGGACATTGGCAGTTGACTAGTTGGTAAAACTATATGTAGATGGAGAGTTGTTTGAATTAATATGTGTTTTTTTTCTTATCATTCTGTCTTAGTGCTATATATCTGACTTGCAAAAATGACATTTCGTGTTGATCTCAACTTGTAGAGAACAATGTAAACCAAGGGGAAAAAAAGAGGCAGAAGAAGAGAACCCTAGTGTGAATAAAGAAAACAAGACGCCAGTGTGTAGACAGGATGAAATGAAGACTGAACGGTATAGAAAGAGAGAAGCAAAGAGAACAAGACGATATGAAGTACAGCTAAGCACGGAGGCATGGGCGAACTGAAAATGACGACGTCATCGGCTATAGGCCGTATGTGAAGCGCAATTGTGCTAAGTGCGATGACGAAATGACACGGATATCCCGACAGCACCGATTATATCTTTGAGGCAAAGTATAGGAGACCGGGAGGAGTATTCTGCAAAAGGGATGTTTATAACTCGCCACCAGACGAAGACGGCACCCGCAGATCGACACGGTTCGGTACTATGAGGGGGTTGAGTTGCGCCAAGAAAGTGAGCGCCCACATGAGATAGCAGGAGACGATGGCGAGGATGAGAGATGAGCGCCAAATACTGAGAGAACGAGAAGAGTTAGTACGTTCGGACCTGGCCTATTGCATGGAGAAGGCATGGGAGAGCGACAACATACATCTGGGTAGGTCCCTTGGGCGAGAAGAAGAACGCAGCTACGGCGAGCGCAGCGCAGATAAAGAGGCCGACGAAGATGCTGGAGCTATAGGCACGACACATAAGACGTTAATAAAGCTATTTGCTAGAAGACCTATGGCATTGATAATCGTTGAGAGAAGCTGTGATAGAAGCAGAAGAGTCCAGGTAGGAGATATCTCGATCAAAGCTTTCTAGCACCACCAGCAAAGAAAAAGAGCTTTGGCTTACCCAGTCGCCATGGTGAAGATTGTGATTTGAAAAGGTCGAGAAATTGAAGGTCGCTAATTTCTGGTCGCGTCGGATCGGAAACAGAGACAGAGAAACAAATCGACCGATGGGTGCAGATACTTGTAATTCAGGCGAGAATTTTTTTATATATATATATTATATATCGCTTGCGATATAGTCGGTCGAAAACAAAGAGAAAATGTCGCGATGTGGCTTGTGAAGCTGAGGAAAATAATAAACGACCGGAATTATTGAGCTGGCGAGCGACTTTCTTGCTTGCCTTGCTAAAAGCAAGCTGCGATGAACGAACTTCATGGAGTCGATGACTAAGCTGACTCGGCAATATGTATATGTAGTTTTGGCCTAGCCAAGTCAGCGTCACGATATAAGTCAGAACATGATCGTCACCTTTCAGTGGGATTGAGTTGTGGACAAGACAAGTTGTTTCATTATTCATGATATATAAACCGTATACAGAGGATCTACTATCAGTTGTTCTCAAACTTGAGGCCTGCCTCAGCTCGCACAGCGCCGTATATGGCGGCGATATCACCCGTCTCGCCCTTGTATGCTTTGACCTTGACAAGATGTGCATCCGCCGTCTCGACATTAGCCAACTTGAAGCCCGCCTTGCTAGCAATATTGAGTGCATGTCCAGCGTCCTTGCGGGCCAAATCTACGGCAAATAGAGGCTCCTCGCGCGTATGGTAGTCACCGCTCACCATGCGCTGCGCATACCCAGCATAAGGCCCGGGGAACATCTGGTTCACGAACTGCTGTAGTACATCTGTGCCGAGGCCAGACTTCTCTGCTAGCACGAGCCCTTCGGCCAGTTGCTCAACCATATTGAGGATGAAAGTGTTGCCCAGAATCTTAAGTGTGGTAGCTGTGCTGTATGGTCGATCGCTGAGGTCGATTTCGCCGCGGGCTGTCACGCCGGTGAAGTATGGCTTGACTCGGGCAACAGATGTCACGGGACCGGCGAGGACGGCGATTAGTTGGCCTGCGTCAGCCATGGCAGGGGCTCCAAATACAGGACACGCTACAAAAGTGGCGCCGGCAGCTTGAACTTTGGCGGCAATGGCTTCTGTAGTGTCTGGATGAATGGTGGAACAGTCTACAAAGGTTTTGCCGATGACAGGAACACTGAGAGCGAGGTCAATTGACTCTGTCACGGCGGCATCGTTGGCAACGCATGTGAAAATGATGTCGGCTGATGAGACACCAGATGCGATTGTGTCGGCTATCTCAACGCTTCCGAGAGCTAGACTGGCGGCGAGGGTCTCGCTGCGCTGGCGAGAGCGATTAAAGATGAGGAGAGGAGCATCGAGATTACCTTTCGCGACGAGGTTTTTGGTCATGCCCTAGATTAGATTGTTAGTACGGTGGTTTTGGACTTAGTGTGGAGATACTCTTTTACGTACACGGCCCATGTTGCCGAGGCCTATCCAGAAAAGACGGGGGGCCATTTTGAATGAGTTTAAGTGATGTTAAATGTTGTCTGTTTTTAGAGAAAAGTATTGTACAGATCAAGACTTGAAAATATCACTGATACGAAGCGAACATATCGTGGCTTTATACACGACGAGGATAGAAACAATGATTGGAGGTTGTTCCTAGCAGTATCAAGATACTCGGGAATAACACATATTAGTGTCGCAGATTAAAGAAACTACTAGGGTTAGTGCTTGAGAACCACGATAACTTTTGCATGATATTGTAAAAAGCGTTGCATATCAGTTAACTATAGGGAACTATAACTATATTTTTCGGAGCGAAACGGAGAACGGCACGGCATATAGTAGTACGGAATCTTGGAAACGACAAGAACCCCACGTTTGGCTGGCAATATTTGTTTGGGGTTGTTACTATTCTTGACGTTGGCTTTGCTACATCTTCGTAGAGCTATGTTTTTGTAACTCCGTAATTATAGTGTGGGATCGGATGAATAAAGGTGACTATCTGCTATTGTTTGTCTCGCTAGTGAATGACCTTGGTGAATACATTCGAAGCCTATTCTTTGCCCGAGGTAGATCTGAAAAGGAAAGTATTGTGCATGAAAGTCGAATAAGCACATTCTATGTGTTATATCTGTTAAGTTAAGCGACAGTCGGAATGACTCAATAGGCGGCTGATACGCGAGATATGTATGCATCTTCTCTCATATGACTGTCGTTTTGGATAGATCTTGTCGGTCAAGTTGTTCCCCTTGCAGTAGACGCCGCTAACGACATCTGCAGGAGAAGGGGTGCGCATTTTATGATGCAAATGCATGTAATGTAGTTGTATATTGAAGATATGTATATGGATCTGTATGTGTATACAATTACACAGGAAAGGTAGCGGTAGCGTCTGCCAAGGCCCCAGGAAGACTTCTATGACTGGCCTGTACGCATGGAATAGTGCCATCTAAATTCTAGTGACTGAATGGGCACGCCCTCGGCGGCTTATAGGTTGCCATGCACGCCCTGAAGACGGCATGCGAGGTGCATGTTAAAGTGTGGTCAAGAACTGACTAGTATAATTTGATAGAGGCAAAGAGACTACATATGGAGCTTATAAGTGTGACTAGATAGTAGTTCATACATGGCTGTATACCAGTAGCTCATAGCTAGATCTACATTCTAATCGTACTAACTTATGAAGCGGCTGTTCATTCCCGCATTTAGTCAATAGTGTGAAGAAGTTAGTTGCTCCTTTGGGATATGCTTTGACAGGACAGGTTTGCCTCCTCTACCTTCTATTTCTTCTCTTGTTTTTCAAGTTACTCATCTCTGGCAGCACCATATATTGATATAACCACACTACATGATATGTATCATTTGATGATAGCCCTTGGGATTTCTCCAATTCGTGGATAAATAAAACCTCGCTCTCTCCCGTCAACCCTTTTCTTATCAAGAAGAATTTTCCAACACATAGCAGTTTCACTGATATCGCAGCCAAAGTAACAGAAACCTACGGCGTTTCAATTGCTTTCTATTCCACCGGTCCCTCCGCAATCCCTCGCTGCTAAATTAGGAAGCCCACCCCGGCATTAAAACCGTCCTCGCTCAATAAGGCATTTAGCGGCCAAAATCTGCGACTTGCCCTTTGCTTTGTCGCTGGCTGCGCTTGTCTTGGCTTTTGTCTGCCGTGACACCGCACAAACAATGTCAATTGCCTGCTGCTAAAACTCTGCTGTCCCTCCGCTTGCCGCCTTCAGCTCGAGCTCGACAGTCGGTGAGGACGGCCGTTTTGCTGGGCTTGGAGGGCGCGCTCGTCTCTGTTATTGACCACTTTCTGCTTGCTCTCCTTTTGCTCTAATTTTGAAGCTTCCGAGATTTTCTCTTATCAATCTAAACTCAATCCCACCGAAGGATCGCCATCTTCTCGAAGTCGCAAGGTTACCGGCTTCCAGAATCGGCGTACAGGGCCAAATCTGTCACTACCGTGGCTGTCTGACAAGGCCAGTGACGATTCATGCTTGGCCGAGCTCGCGCTGTGCTATATCCGCATACACTACAAAAAGCGGTTGGCCTCAGTGCCTTTTTTTTTTCCCCTCTTGTTGTGTCGCAAGCATCTCTGTTCGTCTGATCTAATTTGATCACCAAGATGACGAGTATGTTGCGGCGCCTGGCTTTTGCTTCAAACCAGTCAGCTGCGGTAAGAGATAATACGCATTGAACCCCATCTGTTGATAATTCAACCTTACTGACATGGAAAATAGCGTTGCCACGGCTCAACGGCGCCTGCTGAGACTCTGAGGTTATGTTTGACTCAGAGCTACTCAGGCACGCCCGGCCTTTCGCCTAAAACGAAGGCCGAGGTAAGTCTTGACAGAGTACGTTGACCTTTTCTATGCTCATCCACAAATTATCCTATCAGGTACTAATCATCTCATAGGAGTTCTTCGTTTCTGTATTGGAAGCCTCTGCTACCAAACGAGATGCGAAAGGTTATCTTCAAAAGTATGCCTCTGCTGCCAAGTCACAGAGAGAACTGTTTCGGACACAGGCCGAGAAAAAAGCAGTTGAAGTTGCGCCAGCAGCTGGGATCGCGCCGGCGCATGGCCATTATGTTGACTTGGCTCCTGAAGCACAGCAAACTCAACAGAAAGACATAGAGGAGGACGACCCTATCCACATTGCCCTTGTTCAAATCCGCTCGCCACAACTGATGGATGAAGAAACTAAAGAGGGTGTTGCTAAGAGTCTGTCCCAGCTCAGAACCCTCGGTCTTCTGTGCACAGTCGTCATTGACTGCGGCCCATCTTCTAGCAACAAAGAAATCCGGGCTCAATGTGAACGGCTTGGTTATGCTATCAACAAGTATAAATGCCGAGGCGCCAGGGTAGTCGAGAACACACTCGGTATCGACAACAGTCTCAAGTTCCCCGAGCTACTACTTTCCACCAATGGAATCTATGTTGCCTTCCCGAAAGAAGTCGAAAGGGCATTGACTGCTGGTGTAATTCCGATTCTCCCAGCACTTGCTTGTGATCCGTTGTCCTTCAAGACCATTGAAGCGGCACCGGAAAGCGTTCTTGTTGCACTAGCCAGATACTTCACCAACTTACAGTTCTCATCCACGGACGATTTCTTCGGAGAAGCACCCGTTGAAAAGCCACTTCCATGCACCATCGAAAAGGTTATCATTCTAGATCCAAATGGTGGCCTTCCATTCACCCAGGGATCTCGCTTTGCTCACCGGTTTGTGAACCTTGAGCAGGAGTATGACAACATTATCCACGACCTCGAAAGAGCCCTTGAATGTGACGCGAACACTTCAGCTTCTGTCGACAAGTATAACGAAAATGTTTCCCATATCAAAAACCTTAAAGTTGTCCGAAGCACACTCGCTATTCTTCCTTCTACATCCTCGGCGCTAATTACAACTCCAATGGCCGCCGCTAATGTATGTCCGGCAAGCCCAGTAACTCAGCAATACGGGGCTAATACTTTACAGCCTTTTGGCATCGCCGCTAGTGTCCGGACACGAAAGTCCCTAAACCCATTAATTCACAATCTATTGACCGATAAGCCCATATACTCATCATCGCTGCCCTTTGAGAAAATCTCTGGCCCGGGAGTTGTTGCTCCATCAGACCCCAGAGCCCGCATGGGAACTTTGGTAAAACGTGGAACTCCAGTCACCATATATCCCAACCCATCATCACAGATATGGGAGCCACCACGACCTGGAGCGCCTCGTCCGCGACTTACAGATACTTCCATTGACCTTTCAAGGCTTTCACTCCTGATCAAAGATTCCTTTGGACGAGATCTTGATATGAAAAAGTATCTGCAGCGGGTTGAAAATATCCTTGCTGGAGTAGTAATTGCTGGAAACTACGAAGGAGCTGCAATTTTGACGTGGGAAAAGCCACCTGGGCTTACTGACGAAACGGCTTATACTCAAAACAGATATGTCCCATATCTTGATAAACTAGCGGTATTACGCAGTTCACAAGGAACGGGCGGCGTGGCAGATATCGTGTTTAACTCAATGACTCGTGATTGTTTTCCACGAGGTGTCTGCTGGAGAAGCAGACAGAACAACCCCGTGAACAAGTGGTATTTTGAGCGTTCTCAGGGCACCATGAAGCTCCCAGGCACACAGTGGACAATGTTTTGGACGACTCCTCGCCTCAAACCCGGTGAATGTGTGTTGAGAGACTATGAAGATGTTTGCCGAAAGATCCAGCCAACGTGGCTGAACTGAGTGTGGTGGTTATATGGAGACGTGTAATTTGTAAGGCATATTAATGATTTAGTGGTGTTGATACATATGAGTGTTGTTATATTTGCTTAGATTGTTTGGAGTTTGGGGGATAGAATGAATTGCATGGTTAAACGAAAAGGGAATACAATTCAAGAGTTACAACAATATGAATAGATGAAACTATTGATAAAAAAGCAAATCGTATATTTACATGGCCTTCTTGAAAAGACCTGGCTATTTATTGGCTGTATTCTGGCCCAACTGTTAGACAACTTGCAGGGCGGAGTTGCTGACGGGTCGATACTATCTGTCTGTCTGTATCTGCATTTCTTATCTGTGTTGATTCTGCGTCCTTATGCATGTAATGTACAAGGTGATGTACAAAATGGCGCAGCAGACCTATTGTAAGGTGACCGGTGCATCTTATTACTTGCGTTCAAAGTAGGTCCATTGACCCTTAGCTGGCTCCTCTTCAAGGCCCTCCCAGCTGTGAGAATGTTAGTAAGATTGGATTCATGGAGAGATGAAGGAATATATAGGAAAGTATCTTACACCTTGGCCTGCTCCATGACGTCGATGGCCATAAGTTCACCCTCGGCCACCTGGATGACCTCCTCGATGAGGCCTGCATTTATCTTATCCTCCAGATTGGCAACTCTAAAAAGAAGCTTAGTATGGTGACGTCTAACACGTAATCTTGGTATATATGACTTACTGTTCGGCGGTTAGAAGCGGCTCTGGCTCCCAGCTCAGGTTGGTGGTCTGCTTATCCAGCGGTTTCCATGGCGCAACGATAATCTGGTCCTCTCTCTCTTCGGGGGTACGGAGACCCTCGAGGGCAGCATCTTCACGCACCTCACCATCCCACTCCTCGACACGGATATCCGCCTCGGGGCGTACCTTGGCCAAGACGAAGAACTTATCGCCCAGCTTGACGGTGTGGGTATCGCTTCCGTCAGGTCTACCCGAAGCCATGCGGAATTGCTCGGGGTATGCTTCTAGTATTTTCTGCGTACGTGCAAGCCACTCGGCGTAGCCTGGTGGCACCTGAGCCTCGACGAGGGCCAGGCGGTGCTTGGTCACAGACTCGACAGACTGTCGATACAGAGAGGATGCAGGGAGAGTGCTCAGCCGCTCTAAGGTGCGGTGGTAGAGGAAGAGTAGCGTTGAGCGAGGCGTAGCGTGGGTCCAGAGGCCAGTCAGGCCGGTCTGGGTGCCGGGCTCAAGATAACGCGCAAGTAGACGGGATGCTGGACGCATGGTGCTTAGGTTATGTGTATTTTGTGAGTTGCAATTGGTCGCCGATCCACGGAAACCTGGAGTTCGAATATGGGTCCCGAAATAAGGCAATCAGCGGGCCGTATATTGGGTTCGTTCAATTGGAGGACGAGCTAGTTGGAGAGCTAAGGCTTCGGCTGGACGTTAGTGAAGAGCTTCCTCCGGCGTCCACTTTGTTCAACCTTGCTAATTCAAGCTCGACAATTGGATCCCTGTCCTCCGTGCTCCAGTCACGTGTCGCGTCATGTGATAGTACAGCAATCACAAGCCTTGCCCCACCAGGCCAGACTTATCAGGGTGGGGTTGACAAGCCAGGTAGCGTGTTTTTTGTAGAAAAGCAGCCCCCCCCTCCATTCTCGGTTCAGGCACTGCACAGCCCGGAAGGTCCCTGTAAATACCACTGTACGAGGTTCATACCGGGGGCTATAGACGGCGGCCTAGACGAAAAAAAGGCACTAAACGAGGAAGAAAAGAGAGCAAAACGAGCTAGTGGCAGCTGCCTTTCAAGCTAGCTTTGCTGGCTGACGACTGCACCGCACGTCGTTCCTGCTCTGTTTCGAAACAATCGCAATCACAAGCTGCCGCCTTGTGCTTTATCTCTTTATTTGACTATTCGATATCGTGACCTGCATCATCATTGTCACCTTTGTGCTCCGGAAGCTTTATTTTATTCTTCAATTCTCTTCGTTTTCCGCTTCACCTGGAAAGTTTCATTTACTCACCGTATCCATCTTCCTTACCTCTACATTTTAGCTGAAAGCTTTCCGACCCGTTCTCAGTCATGGACAACTTCAAGAACTTGGGCCAGACCTTCTCGTATGTCCAGTGTTGCCTCTCGGGGTCCAGTCGACGATATAGATTCTCTATCTTAGATGCTAGGTCGTTCGCTCTTCATTTTGGCTTACCAGCTAACAATGGCCTCACTATCACAGGTCCTTCGGGGCACAGATTACCCCCTTCGCTTCCCGTACCTTCCAGTACACCAAGGAGCAGCTTGGCCAGGCCGAAGACAAGGTACGCACGCTCCGAGCTCTGACATCGACTGATATCTTCAATGCTTGCGATAGCAGAACATCAACTTGCTAACTCTCTTTCTGTTTCTTGTCCTATAGACTCAGCTGCCTCCCGACTACATCGATCTGGAGAAGCGTGTTGACGCCTTGAAGCAGGTTCATCAGAAGATGCTGGCTGTGACGTAGGTCTCTCGCTTGCATACCATGCCCGTATCCGGCTGGGGAACCCCTCGGAACACTAGCTAACTAATAAGCCAGTTCCCAGTACTCTACTGAGCCCTACGACTACCCTCCCAACTTGAAGGAGACCTTCCAGGATCTTGGACGCACCGTCAGTGAAAAGGTCACTCTGCTATCGTCTGCCACGTCGCCCGCCGAAGCCCAGGCAGCTCTCGTCGCGCCGCCGTCGGCCAAGCCGCAGCCCAAGACTTTCAGCCACGCCGTTGCACGCGCCTCGCTTGCTAGCAGCCAACTTCTCCATCAGCAACACACCGGCGCCGGAGAAGACCCGCTGGCCACTGCTCTTGAGAAGTATGCGCTGTCCATGGAGCGTCTCGGCGAGGCTCGCCTTGCCCAGGACACTCAGATTCAGAGCCACTTCCTTGTCGGCTGGAACACTACGCTGAACACCAACCTCAAGTTCGCCATGCGGGCTCGCAAGAATGTCGAGAACTCGCGGTTATCTTTAGATGCTGTCAAGGCTCGCGTCACCGGTGCCACCTGGAAGCTACCCAATGTTAGTGGTGCTGCCCGTGAGCAAGTTGACGAGCATGAACTCAGCCCCGAGGCCCAGGAGGAAATCGAAAAGGCCGAGGACGAGTTTGTTACCCAGACTGAGGAAGCTGTCAGTGTCATGAAGAACGTATGTTTTCATCCCAAGCCTTCTCATACCTTATCTGCTTCCCGAGGAACACAATGTACTAACCAAGCCCGGATATAGGTCCTTGACACCCCCGAGCCTCTGCGCAATCTTTCTGAGCTGATTGCTGCACAGATGGACTACCACAAGAAGGCCTACGAGATTCTCAGCGAGCTGGCTCCTGTTATCGAGGGCCTGCAGGTTGAACAGGAGGTTAGTAACTCTTCGAAATTTTCGGCGCTATAAACAGTCCTCCAGCACAATAGTGACTTGCTTATCTCGCCGTGTCCTATCCTATCCTGTCTGATACAGGAGCGGCAAAGGTCACGATTCCATCCATGTCTTCAAGTCCATAATTTACTGATAACCCGTGATTAGGCGAGCTACCGTGAGAGCCGTGAGAACGCTGCGTAAGCTGCGTAAGTCAGTATAGCCAAACAGACGGCTCTCCATTCAGAGTTATAAGTCTTGTTGATATCTGCCCATCTTATCTGTCGAAACAACATTTTACCACTACCATTTACCCTGACCTTCATACCCTTACGTCCCTTTCTTTCTATTCCATCTATTTGTTCTTCCCTTGCAGATGTCATGGTCTTTCATTCGTGATCCCCCTTCCTAGTGCATACTGCATGCTATATGTCGTATCATCAATGCTATGCCCTCTCTCGACTTGTGGTCTCGGCCATAACTAGATAGACAGTGAATTATTTTAGTTTAGCTTCACTATTCTTTTCTTTCTCCTTCCCACCCATGCTATCATGCCCCAATAAAAACTGCAATCTATCTATCCTTGTTTGTTGCCTTACTAGTGCATGGCCGTTTGTAATACGGCTGTATGCACTGTAGACGATCAGGTGCTTGTGTGTCGTGGTGACCACGCAATTGCTGATCACCTAGTTTTTACAAATTATATCGATGCAGTCAAACTAGACCGGATCACACTCTCATCTTACTCTGAAAATTGACAAAATCTGAAGACCTAGTAATCAACCATGACTTTGCATGATCCCCAGTGTATCACAGGACTGGTAACCCTAAGCAAACATACCCTAATATACATTCCACTTTAATTTTCATAGAGTCTCACATGAAGTAATTATCTGCGAGTACTTTATCTCTAACTACATATTCTACTTGAATCTACTCAATGCTTATAATATCATATTCATAATGTCTTTCATAGCAACACCAGAATGGGCACCGAACAAATATTCGCGCAAACGACGGGCCGAGGCTGACGAAGAAGATGATCATGACCTCGCTTCTAGCTCTACGCAGGCCGGCGCAAGGAAATATTTCGCACACAGCATCAATCCCCTTTCGCACTCTGAAGACACATTAATGCAAATGCGTCTTGCGGGACTTCCAGATTTTGCGCAACTGCCGTCCCAGAAACATCCTCTGTTCCCACACAAGCGACTATCAGAGAAGCGGCTGCGTCAGTCACGGGAAAAGACGGACGAAGAAAATGATATCGCTGTTGTGAGAGATGGCAGCATGGACGTGGATACAGATATGAACTCGGATACCCAGGAACTCCCAGATGCGATTACAGACGACGAGGGAGACAACACCAAGAAAACAAGACGAAGTAGAAATCGGAGTCGAAGCCGTAGTCGAAGTAGAAGTAGAAGTAGAAGTAGAAGCCGAGGTATTACTTCACAGCATGGAAACCAACAACAGCCAAACCATGAGCCAGAAGCGGAAATCAGGCGGTTCCTAGATCCTATGCTAGACGCGATTAATCTGCTTTTGGATCGTGGTGACATTGCTCGCGCATCACAAATCTATGCGGCCGTGCTACGGCTGCCACAAGCACAGGACACTACAGCGAAGATGGATCTTCGCAAGTACAATCTATGGACTATTGGTGCCGAGCTCCTGATGCGCTCAGGCGAAACACCAACATCAGCACCACTCGGAAAATCTAGCACATCGACACAAAAGCCTTATACAGAGACCGATGAAGGGCCAAGGAGGACAAGGAGATGGGGAGATACGCGGAATATGCCACGTGTGCGCGAGTTCTTCCAACATCTGATCTTGCAGCATCCGTGGAAGATTAGTCTTTCGCAGAGTATCTCGGCCAAGGAGTTCTGGCTGGCATTGCTTAGCTGTGAAGTGTACGATGCGTACATCGAATATGTCTTAGCCTACGAAGATATATGTGCTGCTCAAGCCCTCGAGCAAGATCAAAATCAAATTGCCTCTCTAGAAGAAAGTGGCGCCGATGATGAAGCACGCCATATCAGACATCAAGCCAAACACCACAGAAACGCCCAGATCGAGACACTACGCCTCAAGACGTTTCTTGGAATATCCCAGGTTCTAGAACCTGTTCACGAGTTAGTTGAGCGTCTGCCATATTCACGTGATGGCAAAATCAACTACACATATGCTATGGCTTTACTTTTTGCTGCTGACGTTGCCGTGCCTTCTAAATATGCTCCACACGTCACCCGAGATGTACGAGCGCAGGCAAAGCTGGAAAGGAGACGGCTGCGGAAATTGGCGTCAGAAGCGTTTATTCACGTGGACGAGAAGATTCGACGGGATCTTAGGATTAGAGAAGAGTTTGAAGATGAGGACACTGATGACAGTGAAGAAGATTCCATTAAGAGCACCATAATCCAGGAGAAGGATGGAGATGAGCCTGAAGATACCGAGGAAGTCTATCAAGAAGAAGACTCTAATATGTCAACGGGTTCGCTACCAATACGCAGTCGATCAGCTTCTGGCCAAGCTAGCAGATCAGATTCCGATAATAGAGAAACATAGATCAACGACGAGACATAATATACGAATAAACATGATACCCTTAGCACTACACCATCCTAGTCTTAGTAAACTCTTTAGTATTCTCCTGGCGCAACTAAGTTGCGTTGCAAGAAACACGCCGTGTTTCGGCTCATGGAACATATACACCAATCTCCTAACGGACTCCATGCCACTTGCCTGCCAACATGCGCGCGACCCTCGACAACGACTTGGTGGTGAGGTTGAAGAGGCCGATTGCTGTTTGATATATCATACATGCTTTCCCAAAGCATGGCTGTTTCTCTCGAATAAAAACGCTCAAGCAAGGCCAAGCGGTCCTCGTTAAGGCCGACAAATGCCTCTAGTGAAGGCTTTTCCTTCTTCCGATTTCCCTTACTGTGGCTGGAAGATGAGCCTGTTATATCTTCAGCTTCCCTGAGCCACTTTGGTTTCTGCAAAGTCGGCGGTAGTCGAAGTTTCGAGCCTGGTGTCTGAGCTTGTTTGTCAAGATCTTCTTGACTCTGTGTCCGCACGGCCTCCTGCAAAGCGAAGTAGAACAAAAAGTATTCTTGGACGTGGCCTAGATCCCAGAAGCTCACTTGACTATTCGCATCGCAAAAGCCTAGTATGCCGTCGGAAGGACCGCTAGTAAACACGGAAAAACGCATGAAGAACTGTGTGCCACTAGTTGGGGTGGCTAGACGCATTAGTCGACGCCAAAGAAAAGGTCCGGCATTGTTGTGACTTGAAGGCGCAAATGCAGATCGAGTGAAACAGTTAACATCATGAGAAAACGGAGCGATGGCTTCTAGGGGCGGGAGCACACTTGAGGAGTCGAAGCCTTCGATACTCCAGATAATAATTTGACCACCTTCGTAGCAGTCACGAGAGATGATTAGATCACCCCAGAAACATACACTAACAGGTCTAGTATCAGTAGAGGTTAAAGAGCGTATGATGGGAAGATCTTACCAGTCTACAATGGCATTATGAATTTCAGATGTTGCAAATTGAGGTGCTAGAACTTGTTTAGGCGGTCCTTTTAGCTCGGTTGTTATATTTGGGACAGCCCACTGGTTGAAAGAAGATACATGTTTAGCTGACGATATCACTAGTGTTTAATATTGCAGATACTCACTAAAGCTATTACAAGATCTTCACCTGCCGACAAGATCCAGTTGCCAGTCTTGTGAAACGCCTGGTATTATGTTAGTCACTCGATAAACAAGGTCTTAAAGGAGCATGATTGCACAAACTATAGTAAGAAGATCGTCACAATGTGTGTCTCCGCCAAAGATTGCGACGCATGGTGCTTTGATGAAAGCAGTATTGAGATTCCATAGGCGAATTGTAACATCTTTGGATGCTGAAGCTATAATATGCGGATCTTTTGGAGATGTTCGAAGATCGTTGATTTCCTACAACCACTGTCAGTGTCGGCCTGTTGATGGTCTTGATGAGTAACTTGAAATCATCTTACGCCTCCATGTCCTGCTAGTGTCTAAGTATATGATTCCGGTTAGCTACTCATATTGAAACGCAAGGAAAGAATTGAGGACCTACTCTCACTACGATGCCCTCGACCGTGTAGAATTTGATGATAGCGTTGGTGCCAGCTACGCAAATGACAACTTCATCGTCTTCATCACGGGCCCAAGTACAGCAACAGTTGGTAGCTCCGGGCTATATGATGTTAGACCGATATTATGGTTGATATATCAAAGTGAAAAAACTTACATCATCATCTGTAATAACCTTGAGAATTTGATACGGTGGCTCGTTGTGCTCTGTCGGTTGAATCTTGCCTATCACGATCTAGTATCATAGGTATTAGTCCATATTATAAGAAACATAGTACTACCATGTGGTTGTTTCATACGTTTGTTGTGGTGAGAAGCGCAAAAATAGGCGGCTCGTCATGAGGCACAAACGGACAAAATTGGACATCGAACATCTCTAGCATATATTATTAGTATTACATTTCTTCATCTCAAATTGTAAAGGGGTTGAACCTGAATCTGTTTGTGAGAACGCCCTTTGCAAACTGCGTTCCAAGGAAGTACCAATCTTTGGATGCTTCTGTCTGCGATTTGGCCATGGTGTGTCATTCTACAATATGTCAGAATATAGTTGCAAATATCTTGTGATGCTGTTGTTATTGTTAAAGAGTACCTCGAGAGATAAACAAGCCATTAGCTGAGGCCATCCTAGCACCGTTTTTTTGCGGCTCAATACAGATTCTGACATGTGGTACTATCTTCCAAGATAGAAATATTAGACTTGACTTATTAGAAATATATATACATATATATATATATATATCTTATCTTGATAAAATGTAAGAATGGAGACGGAGATATTGATACTTTGGTGAAGTTTGAGTTACACGTTCATTTTAGTGCCATTTAGGGTCACGGAGGGCCGTCGGTAAAGTGGGGTTGGCACTTGCGAAGCAGGGTTACATATCAGGGTTACAAATAAGGGTCGATCACTTTTGTCCAACCCAACTCATGACATGTCTGGCAGACGAGACTCGCTTCGTGACGATCAAGGCCGTATAATTTTTAAGAATGTCACCCACCCATCAAGTATATGTACAGATATGTATACAGATATGGCAAAGATGGAATGGCCTAGAGAAAAAGAAAAAAAAGAGGCTCATTTTATGTAGCTACTAAACAATCGAGAGTCATTGCCAACAGAGGCTCACCAACACAGTCTTTTTGATATTGGGGCTCAATAAGCGAGCGAACAGTCTAATACGCTTTGACATTCCTAATCAATGCTGGAAGCAGGTTCCGGATGATCCTCTTCACAAGAAAATCGAATTTAATATGAGGAACCAAGAAAAACAAGAACAATAGAGACAGGCTTCCAAATAGAGAAGTTCTGACTTTAGACACCGACACCTCGTGTTAGTGATAAGGCGGAATAATTGCTATTGTGCTCCTTGATTGCTTCAAAGATGAGAGAAAGTGTAAACGCCAAGAAAGAGGCGCTCCACAAAGCACCCGAAGGGCATGGTTTACGAATTTTGTGCTAGAGATGCTAGCTCTGACATTGACAGTGAGCGATGCAGTCCTCCTCCATATAGAAACTCTGATCACCAACCTAAGCATGTGACTTTTCATCACTGGCTTTTATTCAATTTTCTTTGTCATGGTAGGAGCTTCCAGAGTGAAAAAAAAAAAAAGAAATCAAGTTGCTAAGAAGGGTATACGACACGCGCTCGGTCCCGAAGATCGGTTGGTGTGGGCAGAATAGGGAAAAAGTGCTTTGGCCAGTCGATCATAAGCCAAGTTCAGAAGTTTAGGTTGTGCTAAGAGTCCTCAGTAAGAAAGAGAGAATGAAGAGGGCAGGCAAACTGACAGACCAAAAAAAATGTATGTAGTAATACAATATATGCACATATGTAGGTACTGTAACTAGAGCTGAACTTGATCCAGCAAAAAAAGCTATTTGAAATAACAACATGCTTTAAATATTAACACTGGCTAGAATCAGAACTAGACATATACATACATGTAAGGCCCTAGCAAGGCACGGGTTACAGCGGCCAATATTACACATAGATGAAATACATAATATAGTAAAGCTTGAATGGGAACGTTGCTCTTCAGCTTGTACGAAGCGCCCAACAAATTGACAGGACACAAAAGGCGGAAGATGATGGCAAGAGAAATACAAAACTAGAGCTGTCATAAACTCGGACTAGGAAAGTTTCGGAGATGATGTATCATTAAGTAGTACTTTTTTTTTCTCCTTCTGTGCTTGCATTTTCCCCTTTGCCCCCTTCCTACATGCAGCTAAAAAGCACGTCTATGACTAGTGACTAACAAGACTAGTATCATAGTTTCATAATTACAAGTAAATAGAACATCGTGACCCGGTTGTCCTGTCAAAGGTTGTAGCGAGTTAGACCTAAGTGACGCAGCTTTAGCTAGTCTTTCATTTCTTCTCTATATGATTTTTGCATTGTATTAGAGATTTATATTAGGGCCCTGCCATTAGCCAGGCCACAGACCTTTTCTAGTGGCTAGAAGGTCGCTGTGTCCATGGTATCGGGGGAAAAGAAGTGCGTGCGTTGCATGACAACAGCCTGTAAGATAAAAGTTTACTGCAGCTGGGAACATTAGCTTTATGAAAAGGCCATCTCCTTTTTCTTCTTCTCAATTTTCTTTGACATACAAAACGAGGAAGAAAAGAAGGAAAAGAAGTAGAAGAAGAATATCATGACATGGAAGCAACATGTGGCCAGGCTTGGCCTGCATATCTTCTGAAAAGAAACAAGGAAGAAATTTGTACAAAATGCGTCTTGTCAAGATCCAGCGTTATGTATGTATGTATCCAGATTAGCGTAGCCAGAGTTTGCTAGTTATACGATGATAATCTAGTCTATTTATCTTTTCTGTCTTTCTCTCTTTTCTTTGCCTCGCTTCTTCTTCACCGACATACTCCAAAGTCCACGTAGCTATTTAGGCTAGACTTTAAGAATTAGCAAAAAGAATGACATTGTCTTTTGAACTTTAGTCTTTTCTTTTCTACTAAAAAATCTATCAAAAAGAAAACAAAGCTTGTAACAATGGCCTTTTGAGCAATTAAAAAAAAACCCCCAATTGGAGTGGAAAACAACATTGGAATCCGTTTAGCTTGTTCTGTCCTGCTTATTCTCTTCCCTTCCCCCACCGTTACTTTCGCCCAGAATGCCGGTCAGTTGAGTTATCTTTTTCTTAGTTATTTTTGTTTTATTGGAATGTTTTTTGTAGCTTCTTCTGTTTTCTGCAGGGGCTTTTTCCTAGCTGCATCTAGTAGAAAAACAAGTATATAGGCATTGAACCATGAAGGGCCAACTCTCCCCTTGTTGGATCAACATGCACTTATACGTAGCAACCAAGTTGTTCTTACTGTTACTACCATGTTGAAGTTGAGAAAATAGTAGTAGAAGTTTCTCGACACATGTCCTGCCTCTCGTGACGACTATAGTCGAGGAATCAATATGTATGATCCGGCTATGGCTGGCAGTATTTGACCCTGAAGCATGCAGGACGGCCGTTTCTAATGGCCCATGATACAGAAGTGTATACTAAGGCGTATTGCCCATTCAACCTTACGACAACTTGATTCTATTCTGGTAGTTAGCGTATCATTATATGTACTATCAACTATCTGTAGTTTGTAGTGGCTTTGTTGCGACACTGATCGCTGTAACCTTCCTGTAAAAATGTCACTCTTAGCACACACGCCGGCCTCTTGGTATTCCCCGAACAATTACAGGGCATATATAATTAGAATATTTGAAGAACAGTGGCTTTCTCATGTATCAGAATGAGCGAGCTGCTCATTGTAGTTTCATAAGTTGTCCGCGGCCAGCGTATTGCCCTTGAACAGAGGTAATAATAAGTCGCTCGCTTTAAACACAAACGTGGAATAGCCGATTCCCTGGATGGTCAGATACATATAACCAGACCAGGCTTCGTAAGGGAGGGGGAAGCACATGATTTTCTCGCGAACATGGGCTGCAACCAACAACGGCTTCGGGTTATGATACTTGATATGACTGTGATCTTAGATTTTTGAACCGGGCATGCAGACAGGCACATTGATATGGGGTAACTATATGGTAATAGTAGTGAGTGGTGGTAAATCATGAGGTGTTTGTATTTTGGTAGTAGAGCAACATAGTAGAGTTGTAACAAATCACTTTGTTAGGAGCTAAGAGAGACAAACAAGCACCAGCACGAGGCCCAAGCGAGCTTGTATCCACTAGACCGACATTATCGAGGCCAGTCTGTGGAGAGTGTATAGTTGTAGAGAGTTATGGTTGATGCAAGAGAGTAGTTAGATGTCATAATCGTCGTGGATAAAATAGAGCTCAAAAAACAAAGATGCCAGTAGTAAACAAGAAACAAAAAAGGTCGTCAGGTCATATCCAGAAGCAAGGGAAGTGATGCTCGAGGGCGCGAGGGTGAAAAGGGAACGATGCTTGATATAGGATCCTGATATTAGTGCCTTATACCGGATACCCAAGTTCTCGCAGCGTATTTCGCACAGTCTCTGGTGGCGCCACAGGCACGTGGATAACTTCGTCTCCAATGGTGATCTTGTTTTCGTAGTCGTCACGGATAGTGATCTCGCCGTCGTTTCGACGTGCGTATGGTTTTGTGTCGACAGTCGGGATGAACTTCCACGGGTGGATGCGGCTACCGCTCTTGTCGTAGAACATGAACATGCCTTGCAGGAGTGGGTTGACATTGGCAACAGCTGTACCGCGAGTGGTTTGGCTAGGACTACTGGAGGCTGATGTAGTGCTTCCTATGCTGCTTATGCTACTATTACTGCTGTTGCTCAAGCTCAAACTAGGAGTGGTACTGGTGGAACTAGTCGTTGTTGGGTTCAAGAAGGACGTAGCCACTGTCCGGGTCGGCTCCCTGATCACATCGCCCACAAAGATTTCTTCGAGTAGCTGCCAGATACGCCGTCGGTTGATAAAGCCCTTGGGTAGACCGTGCAAAAGATTGTCATAACCCTTGACATGATGTGCCCATACGTCCTTGTCGACTTCATATTCAGTGAGTGACATGTTCTGTGATAGCCGCACACAAAGCCACTCCCAGTCCCATTCGTAGCCCGGTTGACATGGTTCGCGTGCCTTTTCGCGAACTAGATGCTCGTCGAGATCCCACAGGAACGAAATGTTCTTTAGGAGCGTGTTAAACCAGAATTCTTGAGATAACGCGCGCGAGCACATTCGTTCCATATTGCGCGTAGTATGAACATATGACTCGATAGTTAACCGTAGTTCGGCAGGTAAAACCGAATAAAGCGCGCGGAACTTGCGCAGCTCCCACCGCGGACGAGTTATGATCCGACACTGCGTCAAGTTGTTCAACACGGCTTCCGTCAAGCCGGCCACGGCAATAGGGTCGGCAGCTTGGTCGCAAAAGTGCTCGTCGGTTGGCGAGCTGAAACACAAGTACTGGCAGTTAGGCCACAGTTCGTAGTTGGGCGACAGCACTTGGTCGCAGTAAGGCGATGTCGTCGTTTGCTGGGAGACATCAAGGCGCCAGCGTAACGCCGTCCATAGGCCGCGCCAGTCAGTAATGTGCATGTTATTATCATTAGTCTGAAAAGCACGAGCGGCCAAGTCACGGCATGTACGATGAATGGGGATGTACAGGCGCTGGTTATGGGCAGCTATGTGGCGGCTAGAGCCAGCAGCCGAGTTTCGCGTAGTCCGACAGGCCTGGAAACCGTGGCCGTAGCCGGAGTCCTTGCTAGTAGTGTTAGTACCGCCAATCACGAATATCTGCTTGCAGACCTGCACCACATCGACATGTAAGATATCAGCACGAGGCTTCGTAGGGATCTCGTGAGCCGGCTGGACCATGGGTGGGCGTACACCATTCTCCGGAGCTGAGCGGACGGCGTTCTTGAGCACTGCATACTCATCCTCGGGATCGCAGAGCGCCACGGCATCACGCATCCAGTAGTATAGGTGATCGGGCTCTTTACCAGCACCGGCAATGGGAACTTCTAGCCGGTCGATGTCGAAGATTGGCAGGCCACACAGCAAGCAGTCAAATTCGTAGTCAGCATCCTGCAGCATTGGAAGCTGGGTCTCCAGGTCTCGGCACTGTGAACATTGGTTCGCATTTGCTATCGATAGTGCGGCCAGGTCCATGGCGGTTGATGCTTCTTCTGTAGTTCCCGAGAAGCCCTGACAAGCAATGCCGAGACGAGGATCAAGAATAGCAGGTAGGATAGCTGGTAGGAGGATATGACAGCAAGTAGGACAGTAAGTGGAAACTTGTGCGCAAGAGCGAGCTGAGCTGAACTGAGCTGGTCTGGCACTAAGCTGGGAGCTGGGATGATGAGAGCGGGATGCTGGATGTTGACTAGAGGGAGACAGGGAGATCTCTGGATTGATCAATTGGACAAGGTTTAGGGGAGTATTAATATGGAGGAGGTACAGGTAAATGGTTCAAGAAACAGAAGAGACAGAAGACAGAACGCAGACTGGAAGATTTATATGGGCATTATAATGAGCATCAAGATGAACAAGAAGACAGGCAAATGAAAGTAAGGAATAGTTCTATGTCGGAGAAAGTAAGCTAGTAGACGTAAAGAAGAAGAAAAGGATAAGTAGAGAGAAGTAATAAGAAAAAGAGAAGGAGAAGAGAAACATAAACCCCGGCCGGCTCATATTTTGCAGAGCAAGGAGAAAGAAGCACCAAAGAAGAAAAAGGAAATATAAATATTAGCAACGTTTGGTATGTACCAAAAACGGTAAAGAAAACAAGGGAATAAAGAATAAAGAATAAAGAATAAAGCAAGAGAGCATACTGCCAGAGCTCAATAAATTCAGGGATTAAACAGGACGAAAGGGACAAAGCAAACAACGCTTAAATAGCAGGAGTCTTTGTTCAACTGCCTGTAAAGGCACTCACAGAATACATATGTACTAATAACTAGCTTAGCTTACGATTCAAACTAAACTTCGTGGGTAAGACTGAGCGCTAGTAGCGTCAAGACGCACGTCTCAAGGTCCTTTTTAGAAGCTAGCCAGGACAGCTCTATTGCGAAGCTACTATTTGTGATTTGAGGCTACGGCAATAGACTCCAGACAGTCACTCCAAAGCTGGGGTCTCAAATCTCTGTCATTGTAAACATGAGTATTGATAATGGCTCTCTATATCTGGACTATCAGCTTTACCATTTGTCGTGCTCCTATATGTAGTTTTCGCCCGTCCTAATCAATCTATCTGTCTATAAAATTCCAAACACTCTAATAGCCTAGGTCAAGACCACTGAAGCCCGAGATTGGAAGTCAATCTGGGTTTGTCAAACTCTTAATTTGCGAATTTATCTCGACTCCTGATAAAATTAGCCCACGTTTTCGATCATTTTCTACTCTCTTCCTAACTCTATTTCTATAATACTTTTTCTTCCACATACCTGGTCGTACACGAAGACGATAGGTCATCTTCGTGTCTTCCTTCTGCAGTTCTACAGCAGGAACAAACTGCAATTACCTTCCTTCGTAACTATCGGTATTATACGCAAGATTCTAACCCACTCTACACAGGCAACCCTATGCCATACTTGCACGTGATCACAAGTACTATAAGACTTCATAAAACTAAGCTCAGTAAACCCTAGAAGCTCCTGAAAACGCCCTGATTTAACAAACCATACATTTTTATTCAGTATCTTCCACTCTAAGTGAAACTGTTTGTTTGTTACTTTGTTCATCAGGTCCTTCTCCTATTCTTCGTTCTAATCTTGACCGTGTATTCACATCCCCTAGATCGTGCTAACCAGTGCTTTACCGTGCTGCGAGCCCAGCCCAAGCGAGCTCTTATCATCCATCGTGCCTGTCCTCACCCTTATCCCAACCAGTTACTGAGATATATCGATATGGTGTATTGATTGTCATCATTATATGCCTATCACAGAGATCACTACATAAAATACTACTCTCGCTATTCTTCGTAGCAGTGCTTACGGCGGCAGCATGAGCTCGTCTCGTACTAGCCTACTCCTCCCACTGTCCGGGCTATCGGCACCATCCTGGACTGTGTACCGTGCGCGCATCAGCGCCTTGCTGTCGGCGACCGAGACGTCTGTCGTAGTTGCATTCTGGCTTTTTGGTGAGTCTATCTGAACATATCGTATCGCTTCCTAGGCGACAACACCGTCATGTTTGCTCTGAAAGGCTAATCATGAAGGCCTCATCAACAATGTTCTCTATGTTATCCTGCTCTCAGCGGCCCAGGACTTGGTCGGAAGCGGCGTTCCCAAGGGAGTCGTGCTTCTAGCCGATGTGCTGCCTTCTTTTATCACAAAGCTCATCGCCCCGTACTTTATCCACCGTGTGTCATATGCTGTGCGCATTGTAATCTTCATCTCACTGTCTATCACCGGCATGTTGCTGGTCGCACTAACATCACCTGATGCTCCTGTGGCCACCAAAATGTGCGGTGTGGTTCTAGCTTCGCTTAGCTCTGGCGGTGGTGAGCTGTCGTTTCTCGGCCTTACTCACTATTACGGCTCTGCTGCCCTGGCCGGTTGGGGTTCCGGCACCGGTGCGGCGGGCCTAGTAGGAGCTGGTATGTATGTTGTCTTGACCGACTGGATGCGTCTTGGAGTACGCTCGGCCCTGCTGATGGCCGCCGGCTTGCCTTTTGTCATGCTTGTCTCGTTCTTTGTGATTCTACCACGTGAACAACTCAACAAGGCATCTGCAGGTCGTGGAGGAGGCTATGAAGCAGTCGTCAACGATGAACACGAGGACGATACTTTGACGTCTGGAGAGGATGAGTCTCTGTCTAGATCGAGTGACACAGAAGCTGCTGTTGGTGTTGCTACAGCATATGCTTCTTCACCAGCCGCTACAAATGCCCAGTTTCAACGCAATCTTGCGCAGGCCAAGGCCCTCTTTATGCCGTATATGCTCCCACTCTTTCTTGTCTACGTAGCTGAATACAGCATCAACCAAGGTGTAGCACCAGTGCTGTTGTTCCCCGTAAGCTCATCGCCATTCTCGGAGTTGCGCGAGTTCTATCCGTTCTACGGCTTCCTATATCAACTCGGTGTGTTCATTTCACGATCGTCGACGCCGTGGTTCCGTCTGCGCCACCTGTATCCGCCGACTCTATTGCAAGTGATGAATCTTGCGGTCTTTTTACTACAGGCGCTGTACTTCAACGTTCTGCCTAGTGTCTACCTAGTGTTCATTATCATCTTTTGGGAAGGCCTTTTGGGCGGTGCCGTCTATGTGAATACGTTTGCACAGATTCTGGAAGATGTGCCGCTGGCAGGGCGTGAGTTCAGTCTTGCTGCGGCGAGTGTAAGTGATAGCGCAGGTATCTGTGTAGCTGGCGTTATTGGCATCGTATTAGAGAGCAGACTGTGTGAGTGGCAGGTGCATCACGGCCGTGATTTCTGTCGTAATATTAAAGCTGGGCACACTTAGACGGCAAATGAAGATGGTTTTATATAGTTAGTACTTGTTGTCGTTTTTCTTATTTAGTCGAATATACATATATAATCTAATTTATATAAACAAAACCCGCAGAAAGTAGACCTCGGCCGTGAAAAAAAGGCTTGGAAATTGTGGCTTGCTGGACACACGCAGGCCCATCCATCTACCTTAGACTTTGGCCACCCCCCCTCTTCTCTTCCCCTTGTCTTCCTAGCTTCGATTCTTTGGATCTTCAATGTGCTTTGAGTCTAGACTGTAGTGTAGCTGCAAGGCCGTGATTCATCTACATTAATTATTAGTGGCTGCATACTAAAGGATGGATAGCCAAAGAGGTCGGCCGTCCATTCAGTTAGACTATGCGGGAATTCGTAGTGTGGCAGCTAGCTTTACAGATATGTATGTATGATTGTTATCAGCGGAAAGATAGCTGGACTGGACTTCAGTGTGGATCAGGTCTGTTTAAACTGCCATATGCCTACTTGGCGCCGTGACAAGCTATGAGACCGCGGGGAAAGCTGCTGCTGATCTGTGTGATACAACATTGTCTTTGGCCTTGGTGATTATACAGGTTGAGTATTCAATCTGCTTGGTTTCGTTCATATCCACGAGATGCCAAGATGGGCTTTGTCGCCCTGTTTCCTCGTCCTGCTATATACTCTGACACTAGTAAAGCCATGGGGCATATATCTAGGCTCTGTAATACTGGCTTGAGATACGAGAATAGTTGTGACTGGTCGTAACATCCCCTTCCTTCTTCACCCCGCTTCATGCCCTGCCGTAGCACTTCTAAAAGGCTTTGCATGTCTTGCATGTGTTCATCTGCACACGATACACACGCTATTTCCACTAATCAGATAGTCGAGATGCTTAAAGGTTCCTCTGTCCTGTTTATTGGATAGAGGCGGTCGAGTGGTACCGCAGTCAACTAAGCACTAGTTAGTTGGAAGTACATGTAGCAACGTAAACTTTGTGTGAGATGATGTTTTCCAGGTTATTCTCCGTTGTTCAATCCCTTCTATGTCGATGTTGTATCGTATATTCTACGATCCTGTTTGTAGTGTAACAAAATAGTGAGTTATATTGATAGATTACGTGGGCTAGACAAAGATTCTTATTCTATTCCCAGTCATCTTAGCTAATGATATGACTGGCAAGTACATAAGTAGGAAGAAGTGAATGATATAAATTTGCTTCACGTATATGTATATTCAAGCACGGCTAGCATTGTGTCTATGCTCTATAGCCATAGCGTCTCTCGAATGAGTACCACCAAAGCAAGATTTTGCTTCGGAGCTGCGTGTCTTGCCTAGCTGTATTAGGTAGGATAATTTGGGGGTAAAGAGGCCCGAAGTAGTTGAAGATAACCATGGCATGTGCTTGAAGAGAACGGGGAAATGGAAAAGTCGTATATATTTTTTTCTGTTCCTCGCCTCTACAGCCAATGTCTATGATCTAATATGCTTCTTTCTTTTTTTTTCTTTTTTCCAAGGAACAACGCCACTGAAGAAATCATTGGATCAATGGCTAGCTTTGCGGCTTGTGTATCGTAGTATTGCATTTCAACGTAGGTGGTGTCAGGCGACGTAAGTCACTGCCCAGTGTAATCAGTGTAGGTATGTAATTTCCGACTACGCCATCACCCATGCAAGCCGGGCGAGTTTGCTTTCTTAATAGTGTCTGAAGTGGTGAGGTTAATCCTAGCAGTGGTCTAACGCTCCCCGCAACAGATATCAACGACCATGACACTCTGTCTTGAAACTATTTTGAGCTGTCGACCAACACATTCTATGCCTGACCATGGACTACTATGAGAATACTCTGAGTATACATGGATATACATGGTCTATGAAGCACCAAGTGATATTCGATGTGCAGAATCTAATTATGAAGCTCACTGTTTCTGAGAAACATGTCTCTTGGGTGCATCTAAGACATACATGAAGTATGCCATGGTGGACTATAGAATAGTGCTGTACACGTTACTTATATCTCTACCTTGCATGAGGTTGTACCGTCAATGCAGCATAATGAAATGGGGTTCTGGTGCTGAACCTTTATAAAGCCTTGGAGTACAGGAGTATTTCTTTCAAAGGCTTCTTCAGTTATGTGAGGACGCAAGGGATGAATCTTCTAGCTGATTCCCTTCCTATTGCTACAATACTCTATCATATTATTTACTCAAGTCAGCTAACCAACCTTTTCAATCTTTGCCCTCTGGGTTTTTGCTTGTTTCTGCCGAGAAGAAGACACAGATGCATGTCTAGTTTTTTTCTGGTCTCAGTATCATCGTGAATAGATACTGCTTTGAGTTGCCGGCATTTAGTCATGTATATATTATGTCTGTCTGTCTGCTGGTGAAAAAAATGCGGGCTAGTTTCCGTTAGAGTCACTACAACATCACGTTGATGTATTCAAAACGGAAGATAATCTGAACGTCTGCAATCAGGGATATGAACCTCCATATAGGCTATGTATGTAGTTATAGGAATATGACTCTTTATCTCAGTAATTCCCATAAAGGCTTGAATAACCCTAACTCGTCTTACCTTGACGACATACACACCAGCACGTATTACTAATCAAATCTGAAGACGACAAGATTCGACTATAACTTGACTTGTATTCATTATGCTAAACTTACTCAAGATTTAGATCGCTAAATAAACCTGCTATTAAGCATCCTCGTCCGATTAGTCCAAGCCGTCCTCCGCTATTCCCCAACCGCCGCCTCCAGGAGTGTTGATTTGAACTCGTTCTCCGGGTAGCACCACTGCAGTTGCCTTTCCGCCCCAGTTGATCTGCTCTAGAACACCCTCCTCATTGAACTTGAACAGCAGATTCTTGCCAGCTTTGCCTGGCTCGCCACCATTCATGCCATATGGCCGGGAAACCCGCCGGTCACTAAGGATACTGAACTTGAGAGGGATACGAGCCTGAATCTCACGCACTACACCGTCACCACCGCGCCACTGACCACGGCCTCCGCTGCCTTTGCGGATCTTGTACTGCGTGACTAGCACCTGCGTTCGCTTCTCGATGACTTCTGGGTCAGTGTTGCGCGTATTGGTAGAGTGGGCTTGTACCGCGCTCTCGCCATGCCATCCCGGACCCGCAGCAGCACCACCACCCAGTGCCTCGCCGTAGTTCCAGCCGGGCTTGACTTGGCCAGTGACAGAGTCACGGCCGCCCATGCCCCAGCCAAAGGAGGACGCACAGCCCTGGAAGGCGGCACAGCGTGCAAAGGCTCGCAGGATCGTATCGATGACACGCTGCGAGGCGAGAGTAGAGCCGCAGATGGCTACTCGTGGTGTTGGGTTGAGAATGGTGCCGTAGGGGATAGAGATCTCGATGGGCGCAAGACAACCGTCGTTGAGTGGAATGTCCATGTCTATGAGGCAGCGCACGGAGTAGATGACTGCGGAGTATGTGATAGATACGGGACAGTTATAATTGCCCCATATCTGCTGGCTTGTGCCGGCCCAGTCAAAGTGCGCCGAGCCAGTCTCGGGATCTGCTGTGATTTTGAGTTTCAACGTCGAGCCATCGTCGAAGAAATCTTCAGACACCAAGCCATCGGGGTGCTTCTTTGCCACGACTCGGAAAAAGGCTCGCGTACACTGTTCAGCATTGCGCCGAATTCCTAGCATGTACTTTTGTACTATAGGTAGGGTGAACTCGTCACAGAGCTTCTCGAGTAACACAATACCACGATGATTTGAAGCTGCCTGAGCACGAAGATCACTGAGATTGTCGGCGAGTCGGCGTGTCATGGAGCAGCCGGGAGCCTCGCCAGCCTTTTGGAACTCGGCAATGACTTCTTTCTCGAGGAACTTGCCTTTACTAATGATCTTCATGGTCTTAACGGCCATGCCTTCCTCCCATAGTTCGCGCGATTCAGGCATCATGCTAGTGATTCCCTTTCCACCTATATCGGTATGGTGACCACGAGACGCTACATAGAAGGCTACGAATCCATCAATGAAGACGGGCGATACTACTGTCAAGTCAGGCAGATGTGTGCCTCCACTGAGGGGGTGATTAGTAAGAAGAACGTCACCCGGGGCTAACTTGCCATCCCAGTGCTTATGCTGATACTGGATGGCAAGTTGCATAGAGCCTAGGTGAATAGGGATATGGGGCGCATTGGCAACTAGACGGCCGTCCTTGGAGAAGATGGCACACGAAAAGTCAAGGCGCTCTCGAATCGATGTGCTGATACTAGTGCGCTGTAACGTATTGCCCATTTGCTCAGCAATAGCCATGAAACGATGAGCGAACACAGACAGTTGGATCGGGTCGATTGTGGAAGCTGATGCCAAAGCTGTTGCAAGCGTTCGTTGCGCTGAGTCGTCCGTTTCGATGATGACATGATCTGGTGTGAGATATGCAACGTAGCCCGAGTCTATGAAGATAGTCTGGGTTTTATCGATGACTAATGCCGGGCCAATGATGGAGCTAGAAACCGGCTGGTCTTCGAGTCTATGAATGCCCACAGACTTCCAGGCACCAGATTCATACACACTCTGAGCCCCCTGAATCACAGGTGAAGGTATCGGGCCAGCCTTGAGGGCTGCCAATGCTTCCATGGGCTTAGCTGGTGGCGCGGGTGACACGGCGCTGCCAGTTCCGCGAACAAGAACGCTTTCGATGACTATCTTGCGGTCCAGAGTAAATGAAAACTCACGGCGATGGGCAGCCGTGAATGAAGCGACATAGTCTTCATCAGCAGGCCGGGGAATAGTCAGTTGCGTCTCAGTACCAAAGTAGCGCATGACGAGAGCCTCTGTGAAGTTGAGAGAATCTGAAGTGGCACCTTGTGCTTTCAGCTCATTCTCGGCCTTAGATCGCAATGCTGATAGACGAGTACGAAGATGTGGGAGAGCCTCTTCGGTTAGATAACCACTATAGGGCTCAAACTTTTCCGTCTGTAGGAGGGCTTGTGAGATGCCGTAGGCAGATAGTAGTGATGACCATTTATGAATGAGAATGCGCTTAATTCCAAGTTTCTCGGCAATGGCACAGGCATGTTCTGAGATCAACACTGTTAGTCTCTCCTATCTCCGTGAATTACATATGTCGATGCTCAACTTACGTCCTCCAGCGCCACCAAAGCTGACTAGGTTGTGTTGTTCTGGGGCATACCCACGCGCCTCTGAATATTGTTAGTATCATCCTGAAAGATAAACGCTGAAGACGACCAACCTGTGCTATTCCTGATAGGGCGGCTCATAGTTTCGTTGGCAACATTCAAAAAGCCAAGAGCAACCTCCTCTGGACTGAGTTGTTGGTTAGTCTGGTTAGTCTGAGAGTTGAACTCGGCGGTGATCTCGGCAAATTTCAGGGCTACGATCTCGGTATCCAACGGCTCGTTAGCATTCTTGCCGAAGATGGCAGGAAATGAAGATAAGACGAGACGGCCGAGGAAGAGATTAGCATCAGTCACAGTTAGTGGACCGCCTTTGCGATAACAAGCTGGGCCAGGATGGGCACCGGCGCTTTCAGGGCCGACGACAAGCAGACCATTTCGAATAAAGAGGATAGAACCGCCTCCAGCCGCAACACTGCACGACAGTTAGCTGGAAATTCAGTCGCTAGCATGGTCGTTCTAGAGGACCTACGTGGCAATATTGAGCATTGGAGCTGAGATCACTCGGCCAGCAATAGTAGTGTTAGACAGATAATCGTATTTGCCATCATATCGTGACACATCCGTACTGGTACCGCCCTGTAAGCCACCGTTAGCATGTTTCTATGCCCTGGTCGCAAAGATAGGCTCACGACTTACCATATCAAACCCGATGATGGCTGTGCCCGTTGAGGCATCATAGCAAGACTGTGCAATACCAACAACGCCACCAGCCGGACCACTCAGTAAGGCTTCATTTCCCTTACATGTACTTGCCTGACGCAAGCCGCCATCAGAGCTCATGTACTCGACACGTTGTGGAAGCGTGGAGAAACGACTCTCGAAGTTATCAATATAGCGCCGGATCACGGGATACAGATAAGCCTCGGAACAGGCACTACTTGAGCGGTGCAGAAGCTTGATCACGGGACTTGTTCGGGCTGACGTCGTGACGTACTGAAATCCTACTTCACGAGCAATCTCGGCTACGATGTCTTCGTGCTCAGGGTATAGATATGCGTGCATGAAAGCGATAGCCACCGAAGTATATCCCTCGTCCCGCAGTGACTGCAGCGTAGCTCGCGCTGCCTGACGATCAACAGGCTCCAAGACACGAATAACTTCGCCTGCGGGTGTCTGAATGAGTGCCGGATCCGCAGCCACCTTAGCCGCAGTATCAGCGGCAGAAGACAGCGGCGTTGGATTCAAGTCATAATCTTCGATAGTCACGCGACCCGCAACTTCGACAGCCGTAGCATGCAGAGGCTTAGGCTTGCGCACCTTGAGGGCAAACAGGTGCGGCCGGGTTTGATCGCCGATGGTGCAGACATCGCGGAAGCCGGTGGTGGTCACGAAGGCAAAACGCTCGCCTTTGTGCTCCAGAAGCGCATTAGTGGCCACAGTTGTTCCGACTCGGCACGATGCGACCCGAGATCCGTCTAGTTGGCCGTGGACCGGCAGAGAGGACCCGGTGACTTGCTCTAGAACTCGACGGATGGCCTCGCTGGGCGCATCTGGATAGTTGGCGGGATCTTCTGATAACAACTTGAAGACGATCGGATCACGGCCGTCAACTTCAGCGAGAACATCGCAGAAAGTACCGCCTCGGTCAATAGAAATACGGATATCAGCCATAGTAAGATCTGAGTGGAAGAGCGAGGCAAGTGTGGTGGTAGACAGAAAAAGGAAGAACAATAACCTAGGAACTCCTCCCTCTTGGTCTATCTTGAACTCTGTTTTGATGTGTCTTCGAAGTGATGTCTCTAGATAATCCTCAGCTACTTTCAGATCGCGTGCTTTCTTGATATATTCAAGGCTTAGAAGTGGCGTCGTCTTTCGGCCGCTATAGTTCTGTCTTTACTATCTCTTTGGTTGAAGTATCACCGCTACTACGACCCTTGAAGCCAACGTCGGCTATATTCCGATTGATATCAGCACGTCTTAATCGTGGTGCTATTACGAGACCTCCATAAAAGAAAAACCAGCGGTAAGCCGAATTACAGCTATGGCACAGTTTGTTAGGATTGCTACTCGGGTCGGGATTTCGCGATTTGTCTTTTTTCGGTTATTTCCGCCTTTTTCTATCGTCCTGCTTCCTTCGGAAAATAACGACCGACTACTGAAGATTCCTTCGATTATAGTATTCTTTCTAGAGCCAACTAAAGCAAGTAAATTTGCGCGAAGAAGTGGAAATATAACCCTTATTGGTGCAAATTCCGACCACTATCTTGAGCTAACTAATCTGTATTGTCTGATTCCGCCATGAGATATTGAGTGTCTTATGACTTGCCCGGATATTCAAATCCAAGCTCCTTTAGCGATCTTATCTCTGCCCGCTTAGCACCCAAAGCGCGAGATGCCGCCTTAATCATAGGAAACCGTTCTCGAAGCCAGGCCTTCTCCTCATCCCAGAAAGGGGGTCTCTTGCCGTTGCCATCTTCTTCCAAATCCTCCCTACAAGTTGCCGATATGCTTAGATTATATAGCCGGTTGATGTACTGGACGTCCTTTGGAAATTTGAGTTCATGCAGATGCTTCCCCTCTTGCTCTTGCTGGAGATTACTTAGCCATTGTTGCATCTCAGTTGAGCCAGGCAGTTGTAGTCTCCCACTAAGCACTCTAGCAATATATGCGCTCTGAGCCTCGGAAACAGGGAATGGCACAATCCGCTGTGGTATGCCTAGAAAGAAGAGTGTGGGGTCCGCAGTATAAACAAGATGCTCCCAGAGTCCGTCGACAGCCCGGCCATTCCCTAGTGGCACGGGTAAAGAGGTCAGGAAAGGGAATGAGTAGAAGTAGCCAGTGCAGAAGATGACAGCATCAATGTCGGATATGACAGATTCATCCGCAAGCTTGACACTACGTGTGTTGGCATCGAATGATGTGATCTCCGGCACGTATTGGATCAGCCGGTTGGTAGACGGCTCAGCAGACTGGGTCTTTTCGGATACAAGAACAGGAGCAGCACAATGCGCAGATATTTGTGCAGAAAGGTCGAGACCAGAAGCAGAGTTACCAACAACAATGACTTTCTATAAAGGTGTTAGTTAAGCTCTCAGGTATCAAGCTGATTGCACAAAACAAGAAGTAAGACGATACCTTTCTAGCATAAGACTCTGGACGGCGGTAGAACTTGGAGTGCGTCACAGTTCCTGGGGGCCATCTCTCCGCGAATTCCTTGAGACCTGGGATATATGGGATAAAAGGATCGTTATAGTGGCCACTCGCTACAATCACAGCATCAAATGCTTCTGTCTTGGATTCGCCGGACTTGAGATCTTTGAAGGTCACAAACCACGAGGTCTTGGTGCTATCATCCCTTCCTTCAACATGTCGGACTACCTTGAGAACCTGTGTTTGAAGACGTAACATATGTGATAATGGCCAGGCACGTTCATGTAGGTAGTTTCTGACCCGGGCATGCGCCGGAAACAAGGCCTCTTCACAGCTAAAACCTACATCAGTGTATCCCATCAAATCCTTAGGGATGTTTGTTTCCAGCAAATCATACACAGGCGAGATAACGGTCAGTGGTCTTAAATCAGTGCCCGTGATGCTGTTATCGGGTACCAGAGTGTCTGGTACGCTACTAGGTGCAGTCCGCGGAATACTAAAGGTTTCGTCTGGTACGGCCTGAAATGTATAGTTCCAGAGACCGCCGGGCTCAGCGCGTTGCTCGAATACGGCAATTTCAGAAAAAGCATGTTCGGCTTGGAGATATCTATAGATGTCTATCAGTATCTTGCTTTGTACGATCACGGATATCAGCTTCGGGAAGAAAGGTTTAGAGAAGACTCACTTGGCAGCTGCTAGGCCACACGGACCGGCGCCGATAACGGCGATACGGCTAACGTGAGGAGTAGAAACAGAGATCATCATAAAAGTGTGTCTCGGGGATGTATAAAGAATTATGAATGAATGAAGTTTTGGGTGAAATTGTGTAAGTCGTAGAAACAAGATTATCAGGTATTATATTGTTAAGCAGAAGTATAGTATTACTTGGATATATACAAGTACCGACAACAGGTCCCCTTAGGGTTATGTAGTGGACTGGTGATCTTAAGCTTATGGCTTTATTTTTCAGATAGGCAAATCGCATTGGAATTCGAGGAGTTGATTATCTTGTTACGCAATGATATACTTTATGGGGGTATATGGCCATCTCGTCATCGTAGATTTCTTTGTAGGCCCAGATAGTAAGAAAACTATATATATATATCTAAGTAAAATCAGATTAATGAAGTCGGGTTCACCCAGACTGATAAGAAATAGTATGTCGTAATTACTTGATCGAAACTATGTTATCAAGTCTCCAATCAAGCTTAGCCTAAAGCTACACACCTGGTAAGAAAAATGTCGCACATTTCCGATTAAGTGAAGGGGATTATATTCCCCACTGAAGATACAGGACTAGACTGCGCGGTTTTATAGCTTTTGGATACGAGCTTAGTCCGGCAAGGTAAAGAACAACAAGGTTCATATGTACGTACATGTAGATATTTTACAACTAACTATGTGATTAATGGAATGGTAGAGTTACAACAAGCCGTCTTCCTATTTTTTGGAGTCGTCTTTGGCAGTGGTCACATCTATCACGTCTTGGACAAGACCGAGCTTAATATTGCCAACACTCGTGCTCTTTATCAAGCCGCCCATCTATCAGGCTTACCAAAGAATAAGAGAGAAGACATAGAGGGTCCAAGTCATTCTCTTGCTTCTCTCATACCAATTCTTCTTACTACTCCCTTGAGCAGCCCTTGCTCCCCTCCACCGGAAAAGCACCGACTTACACCGGCCACTATTAGAGAGCGAAGCAAGCGTTACTCTATCTATCACGTAACAATGCAGCCAAGCATTCACCGCTTTCGCATTCGGCCGCCGTCTGCCACAGCATCAGCTTTATCTGCCTCTATTACAACACCAGTCGCCGACTCGGTTGGCTCCGTGCCGGCCCCGCCACACCAGAATCTCGGCCACACGCGACGCATATCATCATCGTCGGCTGCCTCGGCGCAACCATTTCAACGTGAGCGCCCGTCACCGGCTTACAGCGATTCTCCTTCACAGAATCTATCTGCCTCTACTACTGTTCCTTTCGGCCAGATGCCGCCTCCCCTGTTCCAGCAGTCACAGTTACCATCTGTCAAGGCGTCGTCTAGAGGTAGTCTTGGTCTTGTTGTTGATCAGTCGGCAACCCATAAGCCAGATCATGAGGCCGGCATTCGGCGCTCGTCTATGACTGCAGCTGAGAGTCGCGGACCGGAGAATCACGAGACCGCGTCTACAGACATTGCTTCCTCGCGAACCACCAACCCTAGCGGCGCCAACCCTAATAGCACTAATAGTAGTACATCTGCGTCTCGCCGGCCTCTACGGCGCATTCCGGCGTGCGATCGATGTCGTTCGTTCAAGAAGAAGTGCAGTCGGACCTTCCCCGCCTGCTCACTATGCGTGTCCAGTGGCCACTCCTGCTCGTTAGCGCGGGGCGGTGAAGCCCAGGTTGCCCAACTCCGTGCGCGCATTGCCTGGCTCAGTCACTATGTTAATGAACGTATGCTGCTTCCTGTTGGTCACACGGCCGTCGAGGATCTAGAGACTGGGGCTGACTTGCCACCGGCAACTGCCTCTATCTCGCATGCAGAACCGCATAGAGGGAGTACTGGAGGGAGAGCAGAGTCAAAGACGGCATCGTCGATACAGACCAGCCCGGCTGCCAGTGGAAGCTACGGCGTGATTTCACCAGTTGTCGTGACCGAAGATGACGATATGGCACAAGCTGGTCCCGTAGTTGGCGGAGCTTCCGGGATTAATATCTCGGATAGCGGCAGCTCTATCGGCGGTCCCGCAAGCGCAGAGAATACGGTGATCGTATCGCCCTCTGTCGGCCGCAGCACTATTGCTTTACCAGAGCCGGCAGTCAGCCGACGTCTCGTCGACGCGTTCTTCCGTCATGTCAACCGGGCATATCCCTTTGTATCGCGGTCGGCAATACTGCGCCAACTCGAGATGTTATCTCAGAACCAGCACCAGCAACAGACCTACATGCAAGGCAATCTTAGCCAACCACAGCAGCAGCTGACACCATCTTCGTCAGGACAATATAACCGGCAACAGCCTTGCAATACCGTTGCGCAAAACCAACTGCGCCGGCCTGGCGATGCTGACTCGACGCTTCTCTACCTTGTGATGGCTATAGGTTGCACAACGCTCCAGCGGGCTGGCCAAATCCCGCCCAACACTCTTCGTTTTGAGATCGACTATGCACAGATCACACAAGAGTGCTTGGTCGCCCAGGACGTCAAGAGCCTACAGATCCTGCTGCTGCTGTCGCTACTGGCTATCTTTGATCCGACCGGTGTTTCACCGTGGAGTATCGTCGGCATCGTGGCGCGCCAAGCGCTCCTTCTAGGACTCAGCCGCCGCTCCGAACCCGATGCCGGCTCTTCAACATCTGTGTCTGGTCCGTCAGGGTCCTCGGCATCTGCGCCGGGCTCTACTTCGGCCAGTTCTGCCTCGGCTGCAACCGCATTGAACCCCGAACTGCGCCATCGTCTACTCTGGAGTATCTACAACATAGACCGCATGGCTGCCATCTCGCTAGGGTTGCCGCCGGCTTTGGTTGATCTGCATATCGACGTGCCATTGCCCAGTCTTACAGTGGAAGAAATGGCGTCGCCAGA
This sequence comes from Davidsoniella virescens, assembly GCA_001513805.1. NCBI lineage: Eukaryota > Fungi > Ascomycota > Sordariomycetes > Microascales > Ceratocystidaceae > Davidsoniella > Davidsoniella virescens. The sequence goes on from LJZU01000177.1 coordinate 86,750, forward strand.
GAGATCCCAGTGGGCGTCTATGCTGCAGACAAGCCGTCACGTGATTGAGCTGCGCCGACTAGAGGACCGTGTCTTGAGTCTCCGGCGGCCCGGCGGCTGGATTCCCGGTGCTCCATCATCCTCGCCGCTATCACTTTCGCTGTCACTGGCTGAGCGCCGGCTCCTCCTCCACGAACTCCGCGCCGATATCGAGAATTGGTACAGCTCCGGTTGTTTACTAGCACCGCTTGAACCAGACAATGTGCCCATTCATAACAGTATCACATGGCTCAGTGCGCGCTACTACAATCTTCTATTACATGTGTTCTATCCATGTGCATTAAATCCGTTTGCCCGCCTGATCCCGCGCCACGAGCTGCTCAGCTTTGCCCAGAAACATCTCCAGGCAACAGCCGCCCTACACGCCCAGCGCCAACTTCCTCTCAATCGCATTACGCTATGCCGCATATTCCCGGCCGGTCTCGTCCTGTTACACTCCGTACTAGCCGTTTTAGTCTCTGCCCCAGATGATCACCATCTCCATCACCGCGGCGCAAGTGGCTCTTCCATGGCTAACAGTCCTCCGCTGCCTCGTGAAGAGGTCGCTACACTTATTACCATCTGCGAGGCTTTCCCGCCAGGCTTCACCGCCGCTGCTCAAGCTGCCGGGCTGTTCCGTCGCTTCCAGGCCGAGCTGACGTACTTTAGCCAGGCGCCTCCTGTCGGCGTCGTTGGATCGGGGCCAGCTAAGGATCTCCGAGCAGCCTTACGGCCTTTAGTCGCGGCGTTCTTGGCTCTAATGCGCGATGTACTAGGCACCGCATCGTTCTATGTCTTGTATGAGATCCCGTTACCCGAAGACGAGCTCGAAGATCTCTTGACTATGGATGCGGCTATGGTTGTAGATCCGACGACGGCCGCAACAGGCAACTACAATTGGGGAGCCCTGGATTTGGACTTCTTGTAAAGAGAGACGCTGGTAGGAACGACATGTGATAATACAATATGGTAATCTTGGATGAACTCTAGTATATATATCTATGCAATGATAATAAAACCAATGTGTATATAGGTACTACCTACATAATACCCAGGAACTCGCGGATCTTGCCCAATACTAGATCTGGCTGCTCGAGATGCACTCCATGATTTGCACCAGCTACCGTAAACAGTTCTGCTGCGGGGATTCCCCGCACAATGATCTGTGAATTCTCTGTAACAAAAAGCGTTAGTCAAAAGAAGACGGAAGTATGGACTATATTCAGCTACTAAACATACCAATGGGACAAATCCAGTCCTGATCTCCAACTACAACCAGCGTCTTCGCCGTTATGCGGCCTAGATCGGCCGTGTAGTCGAAGAACTTCTCCGGCTCCGCATACAGTGCGTTATGGCTCTCAGCCACATGGACCGTGTTCAAGATACTGCGTAGGCCGGCATCGGCATCGAACGGACGTGAACCGCTATGATATAGTGGCAGCATAGCAAGATGAACAAGAGCAAACTCCTCGTCACTCTCATATGCGCCAAAGACCTTATCACGTAGCATAGCCAGGGAGAACGACGGCACCCTGTGGATGCGCCGGGCCAGGACATCAATAGCGCCTTGTTCGTCTAGATGGAAACAGTGAGATATGTCAGCTATGAAAATTCCCCCCATAGATGTATCGCCAGTTGGCTCATAGACAAGTCGTACGATGGTGAGACGCTGCTGTTCCGCGTAGTATGAGATACTCGACCTGTGACGTATATTTGATTGCATAGTGTAGCGCCAAGAAGCCGCCAAAACTACCACCACAGATAATCACGCGGCCGGCCACATCTTTGCCGGCTTCGGCGAGAAAATGCGCGCGGATACCGTCAATGTCGTCGGCAATCTGATTAAACGAATACGGCGGCGTGCGTGAACTCTGGCCGTGGCCGCGATAGTCGAACGAGACTATCCGTAGGGAGCTTGCTAGGCGACTGTATACGCTGTAGTCACTGCGGTGGTCGCCTGTAGAGCTTAGCTTGTTTAGTTGATCATGGCTCCCTGTCAAGGCATAGCGCTATAAGCAAAATGGCAATTCTCACCCATGCCGCGACCGCCGTGCAGTGTAATCATTAGCGGCGCATCTTCTGGTCCGGCAACTTCGTAGGCCAGACGAGCGCCGTTGACTTTGACAAACTGGACGCCAGACGAGGCCATTTCTCTCTGCAGTGATAAGTCTATCGTTATAAAGCTCGATTCTGTGTCGAGTTCTCAAGTTCAAATCGCAAAACGGTTCTATAACAAAGGTTTACACTACTGTATACAGTATACAACTAACTAGGTTATAGAATTTATAGCTGGCCCCCCCTCACACAAAACAGCATCCTTAATTTAGCTTACTTACAGACAACCTGTCTTGCCCCCTTCTTCTTACTCTTCCGGTCAAATTCCGATCATCTGGTCCAAGCGGAAACAGCCCGATATGGCACCGCCAAAGGGCGCGATATCGTGATATAACGATCAAAAGATATCATCGATAGTTCCGGTGGTGCTAAGATTCAACCGCTATCGCATCCTACCGACCCGACGTCCAATGACGACTTATCCAAGAGTTATGTATCTTGCATGTTACACAGCACATCATCGTAGTCCCTCGATATCGCGGAATCAAAGGCGACTAACAAAAGAAACTCACAGTATTATAGTCATATAACCCTGAAAAGCGTAGTGTTAATAAATTTCCAACTCGTAACCCTAACCGGCCACTATTGCTCTAGAAGTGAAAAGATCTTCTGCAGTACCATCCTCCCACACCGGTCCAGATTTATGTCCGTATAACGAAGTCATGATATAAAGTGCGACAGTAGCTTCCACTGTAGTATTGATGTCCCAACGAACTTCAGTTACAACAGCAGAGTTGCAGTCTAGATCCTCCCCGACCTTTTCCCCTCGGTCCAGTTTAAACTGCTCTATACCTGTAGAATTGTCAACCATCACACTACAAGACCTGTATATATGTACAGGTAGATCAATCTTGTCGGCAAAGTCCGGTTTGCTAATACAAAAACTTCCCAACACGGGCATAAATCCCTATCTGCCCTTATTCCTTTCGGCGTCCTAGTTCGTGCATCCTTTACCACGTTTTTCTTTTGTGTTTCCGTTTACCTTTTCTCGACTAATTTTTTCACAAGTAGCCATCGAACACTCATATACAGATACTAATGTGTATACAACTAGTTTCTATGTGCCCTATACTTGTCCTTGGCCTAAGAAAGTGACTGAAATGCTGCCAACCAGTCTGCTAATGATGCCATCGCGGCTATTGATTCCTCCCAGCATAAGATTGCGTCTCCTCTACCTTGGAAATCCGGGCGGAGAGTCGAGCACTAATGATCAAACCGTCTTGTGATGCTCTTCTAGAAATCATGATAACGAGCTTGATCAAAAAGGGGAGAGTGATTATCTTTCTCTAGACATGACAATAGAAATAGCTAGCCCCCCACTCCTATTCCAATCTGGGCCATCTCTTGTCTTCTCAAAAACAGACTGATCTGTGATTTTGCACAGTAGCGTCACATCCTGAAGCCGCCAACCGCTCCTCTCCTTCTAGATCTGGTGATTGCTACTACAACACGAACACACGAACACATGTTGTTTGTCCTGTCTTACTCTCGTCAAGACTGATCCTATATATCTAGTTGTATGCAGAAGTATCTCCCCGTTCTTTACACAACCCGTGTCCCACCAGACATTGATTGATCGAATATCAGCTTCCCCCCCCCCTTCCCCTCCCCACAATGTCTGATACAAGCGTCCGCTCCGGTTCCGACCGTAACGACAGGGAAAAGGCGGGCCTCGCTACGTCGTCAGTGGTCGCCGCCCCCGTAACCACCGCTAGCAAAGGTAAGGACAGTAGTAACAGAGAACAAGAAACGGGACTGCGCAGCTGGTTCCGCTGGCACGAGCCCGGCACGTCGAAAGAAGAGAAATGGCTACTCTTCAAGATCGACTGGTTTATTCTCAGTTACTCGTGCATCTGCTACTTCATCAAGCAGCTAGACCAGACAAATGTCTCGAGCGCCTACGTCTCCGGCATGAAGGAGGAGCTCAGTTTCGGCCCTGGTAACGAACTGTCGTGGATGAACACGTACTTTGCCTCGGGAACTATCATCGGCGCCGTCTTCGCCAATCCAATCATCACTGTCGTGCGCCCACGTATCTGGCTGCCGTTGTGTCTCTTCCTCTGGTCCTTCTTCGTGCTCTTTCTGTATAAATGCCAGACCGCCCAACAGTTCTACGCCCTACGCTTCTGCATTGGCTTCTTCGAGAGCGTCGCTTGGCCCGGCGTCATGTACACTCTCGGCTGTTGGTATCGCCGCTCCGAACTTGCTCGTCGCTCTGGCCTCTTTGTCATGAGCGGTGTGTTAGGTCAAATGTTCTCCGGTTATCTGCAGAGCGCCCTGTACTCGGGCATGGATGGCCGTGGTGGCCTTAGTGCCTGGCGTTGGCTTTTCATCTTCGACTTTTTGCTGGGTGTGCCCGTTTGTGTTTATGGCGTGCTGTGCCATCCGGATACCCCCCAGACTACGAGGGCTTGGTATCTTAATGATTGGGAGCGTAAGCGCGCCGTCGAGCGCATTCGTGGGGAAAACCGCCAGCCGTCTGGCAAACTCGACTTTAGCATCGTTAAGCGCATCTTCACCTCTTGGCAGGTGTATGCTTTCACGCTAGCCTATGCTTTGTGGACCCTGACTATCGGCTCATATGTCATGCAGTACTTTTCTCTCTATCTTAAGGCCACCGACATGTATTCAGTGCCGCAGATCAACAACATACCAACTGCCATCGGTGCCGTCAACTGGTTCTTCATGATCACCACCGGAATCGTCTCCGATCGCCTCCAAGCACGTTGGCCGGCCTGCCTATTCGTCGGCATTCTGCTCACTTTTTGCTACTCCATTCTCTCAGTATGGGAAGTGTCGCATCGGTTACGTATGGCTGTCTTCATTCTTTGTGGCTGCTATGGTTGCTACACTCCGTTGATCGCCGGTTGGATCAACGAAGCCTGTGGCAGTGACCAACACAAGCGCTCCTTCATTCTCGGCTTTGTGACTGCTATTGGCGGCGCTGTCGTCATTCCCTTCCAGCAGTATCAATTCCCTAGCTCGCAAGCTCCGCACTTTGTGCAGACTCATGGCTGGCCTAGTGCTCTCGCCTTTGTTGTAGCATTGACGTTGTGGACTGGTATTGGTTTGCCTTTGCTGGAAAAGTACATCAATAAGAAGAAGTCTGTGTCTGACGACGATGCGGAAGCCACCGCGGCCCCTCAAGTTCAAGAGGCTGTTATCTAAAATGGTTGCCTGTTGTTTAGTTGGTAGAATTCTGGGCGATACTGCTGAAGTTGATTTAGCTTTTTGCTTATGCTATTATTATATTGCGTTAATAAAATAAATAATTATGTATACTATATATGAAATAATCATAGATGATACTATCTATCGGCTCCAACATTAGCACAATGTGATATGTGACTAGGACATAAAATCATACAGCCACTCAGGGTACATGATTTTCAGTCATCTCCACTGACAGCAGCTCACAGTTCTAACTTTTACTTCGCCAATCCATCGACGAACGACTGTGCCTCAGCTGGGTCATTAAACACAATCCACTTCTCTTTAGGTACCAGGCGAAAGGCATTTTCAAATCGCTCACCGGCGTTCTTCTCGTCGATTCCAATTGCCTCCTTTTCGCGGACACGGCGAATCATGATACCACCGACCCAGCCAGGGAACTCGCGCGCCATGTCACCATATACTTCTGGGTCTGACTGGGTCGAATCGCCAATACATAGGAGCTGGCGGTTGGGCAACCAGCTGTGGAAGGTACGCATGTAGCCGACTTTGTACGTATGTGTACGTTGTGTCATGGCACTCAACATGCCTGCAATAGAATGCCAGTTGAAGTCACGTAAGTACAACGGTCCGTCCGGGTAGTACTTTGCCCGGAAGTCGCGAAGAAATGGATACAGCAAGTGTGGTGACGCAGTAAGATAGCACCATACTGCATCTGACGGCAGTGAAGCCTTGATGTGAGCATAAAGTTCTGGCATACCAGGAACAGGATCGCCTTTTCCCGCTAATGTTTGGCGGATAATCATGCGCGGATCGCTTGTTCCTGTGATCTTGATAGTGTCGTCGATGTCTATAAGGTACGATATGATTAGTCAGCAAGGTTCACAGATAGATATTGGTAAAATTAATGAATATTTCCTACCTGAGACTACCAACCAGCCTGTAGAATCAGCAACATAGATATTTGCATCAAGCATACCTTCAACGCTTGGTGGAACGTAAGCCTTAGCCTTGTGAACCTTGCTTTGATCTATAGCTCCAAGTTTGAGCAGCGTTGATGCAGTGCCGTTGATATTGGTTGGGCCTGCCCGTTTCTGATTCTGAGGGGTGATGTCTTCGTTGATGGCGATATTAACAGTTCGACCACGCTTCACGTCCGCAAAGAACGGTTTTGTGCGTGCGATGATGCGTTGTCTTTCCTCCTCCGTATCAACCAACAATAGCAATCCAGCCAGATACGCAGTGACTTGCGGTGTCTTCAAACGTTCTGGCTCGTTTTCTAAAGCGGCAATGTGCATATTGACGAAATACTCGCCTGGCGTATCTGGTGCCGGGTAAGCTAGCGAGTCAAATAGCCAAATGCTATCTCGGCCACTGACACTTGAGCCCAGAGGGTTCCAGTCTCCCATGAAGGAAAGAAAGGAGCTGGGCGAACGCAACAGCCCATTGCCGATATTCCAGACCAAGGAACGACGCTGTCTCGGGATGGTTAGAAGCTCGGCTTCAGTCTTGTCAAACTTTTGTCTTTTGCGTGTGAGGGCCTGTAGGGCGTCGGCCTGTTGGGCAGCGTTGGTTGAAAAGGGTGATGATGAAAACGTCATGATGGGCTACGAAGATTCGGGAAACGAAGATATCGTGAATAGATTTTATAGTGGAAAATGGCTGAATTCTCAGTATCTGGTATCAATAGGAGTTCGATGGTATATAAGTAATGATAGGGTGGTGAGATTTAAGGTTTGTTGGTTCCAGAGATTATCTAGACAAGATTATCGCGACTATCGTACCACAACAAACGGTAGAAAAGATTGGAAAATGAAAAGGAAGGAACAAAACATTTTCAAACATGTAGAGCTTCGCTCCTGTCTATTTGTACAGCACCAGATACAGCAACTGCCCTATGTTGCTACTCACCCCATGGGGATCTCATTGGTTCTGAGCATCTGCCGTGGTTCAATATAATCATCATATATCCTGGGATTCATTGAGGAAAAACCACCAACGTTTAAGTTTCTTCAATCCGTTCTGAGACCACCTCCAATTTCACAACAAGGAGTGAGAGTAGTAGCCAAAGCTGCAATCGTCTCAGCTAGCCTTAATGAACCAAATATACCAAGGCAAGCGTTAGGCTCTTGTCCTTCAACCACTAGCAAAACGGCTTTGTTGGCTCTGCATGATGATCAACCTTGGCTGGACTGACTCCTCAGAAGACAGCTGACTGGATTCTCTTCCCGTGGACTCAGCCGGTCTCGAGACCTGCTCCAACGCACTTAAAAGTCTTGGCAGTTATTCTGGGGGTCTGAAATTGCACTAATACATCCATACAAGTAACAACGAGCCAAGGTACAAACTGTGGAAAGTCAGAGTTGATTGCAGTAAGAATAAATTCTCAGCGCGAAACAAATGAAAAAGAAGACGGACGTACAGATATCCGTGAAATCGATATTGTCTCTTACCCTCGTTTGTTCTTGTCTCGGCTCGAGCGTACAGCTATGTACAAAGGTTCGACGTTGTGTTCATTTGTCCCACTCGCTCAAAAAGAACAGTCTTACGCATACATGTTATGTATATTCAGCTTAGTCAAGTGAAAAGGCATTGTTTCATTGATTATGTCAACAGATGATGCATGTCAACCTAACACGGGTGTTTTCTTCCCTTGGTTTCTTCTCCGTCACATCCTTGGCACAGCACATCTCCGCGACATCGTGACTTTTCATTTTCATTCTTCAAGCTTAACTTAGAATTATTGTGTCCTTGAGATAAAAAATTCAGAGTATGACCTAATCAGATGTTTATATTTCTTTCCTGAATCCTCTAGAAATCCAAGCGTTGAGCTTTTATTTATCGAACCATTTACAATGGCATAACTAATAAATGATACTTAAAGCTCCAATAGGTCATACTCTAACAATAACAACCATCCCAGCCTAGTAATGGGCTTCGGGAAACAAAAAATTAAAAATTAAAAATTCGATCGAGACAACCTGAAATCGTGACAGGGCATCAAAAAAGAATAAAAGGCAGGTCTTGGCATTCCCTCTTTTCTGTTCTTTTCTTTAAGCCGTTTCGGTTTTTTTCTCGTATCATTCGTGTCATTGTTTTACTTGATTCACTTGAGAAAATACACTCTAAACCTACAGTGACAACGTCATTCACGAGTTCCTATCTAGTCAACTGACCCAGCAAAACGATAGGAAAAGTGATTTATATAATCATCATCAAACAGGCTTGCTACGGAGCTGCATCTGACATGGATGTTTTCTTGCTTCCTTAGTGATAACCTGTACTACCCTATATATCATGACCGCCCTCCTCGATCGAAGAAGTACCGGTTTATAAAACGACAAGTCAGTCTTGGCAAGATAAACCTTATCTAACACAGTCCATTCGGTAGATGCTTGTTTGTTAAGACACCAGAGATCATCAAAGATACATGTATAGTCACACACGTTACGCAGCAAATAAGAAGAAACTGAAAGGGAAATTCATGTTGTTATTGGTATTGTATATGTCGTCCAACTTGGCTTGTCATATAAACAAAGGACACTGTAGGTAATCTGATACGTGGTTGATAAATAAAACATATGAGATTCAAGATAGAAAAAAGGAGAAACCAGTATGGATATGGATGGAAATGCAGTGTTCCAGAACACATCATCAAAATAAGCAAAGAATGCTAGTCAGGTAGTGTTTCGTAGAAACAAACAAAGGAAAAAGAAATAGTAACGAAAGTAAATAATCCGCCCATCTATAACGCCGTGCAAACAGAAATGAAGTGAAAGAAAAGACATAAAAAAATCAAAGAGAATAAGATGTTACACGAAAGAACACAACAATCATCACAAACACTCATGAAGACTTATTAGCCGCGTTCTTCGACTTAGTCATCTCCTTCTTGATATCCTTAGCCTCGGTGAACTTTTTCTCGGTGATGTCTTCCTCGGAAGTTTCCGAGACATCGAAGGACTCTGGCTTGGACAGATACAGCTGATCGTATGCGATCTGGCCAGCGCGGTTGGCAATGACTTCAACGGCGCGCTGGTTCACAGTGAAGAGGCTGAAAAACAAGAAGTCCTGGGGGTTGGAGCAGGTCTTGACCTTGGCTGCCGACATCTCGCTGGACACACATGGCTTCCAGACTTCGTCGAAAACGGCAAGATCAAAATCAGGGCGCTGGCCCCGGCCCAGGTGGTCTGAGATGTTGCGCTCGCGAAACTGCTGCTCAATTATGGCCTCGTGAATAAAAACTTGGCCATCAAACTGCGCAGCGGCGCGACGCGGGAAAGGCGCAACGATAGGCTGCTCGTCAGCAGCAGTGTGGATGGCGTGACGCCAGCGTTTCTGAATCTGCTTGGGCTTATCAACATTGCGAATAGACGCCTTCGCCAAGGCATCGAGCTTCTCGGAAGACCGCTGAGTCAGCTCGTTGTGAATACGTTCAAACTCGGTAGCTTCATCAGCCTCAGTGGTATCTCTAATGGAAGAGCGCATGCCGTTCTTGTGACCCTTGCCCTTGGTCGCACTCTGTTCAAAGGCGCTCCTAGGCTCATTGTTAGCGATGGAGTCGATGACATCGTCGAACTCTTCGTCGGTAGTAGGGTTGACGGTCTTGTGCCACGAGTCCATGTGCTTGGAAATCTGCTCGTTCCAGCGGTCGGTCAAAAACATAGCGTTGCGTTCCTGTTCAGCCTTAGAGTGAGGGGAAGGAGGAGTAGGACGGGCATCGTGCCAGCCAGGAGCGATGGAGATATCAAACAGCTTGGGTATCAGAACACGGAAAGACTCCATGTCCTCATTCTTCCACTCGGCCTCGCGGTCACGAGTCTTCTCAACCAGATCCTGAGATGAGTAATGCCAGAAGTCGGAGAAGGCGATGGAGCGCTCGTTTAGGGACTCTTGGTAGAGGGACTCGATTTGTGAAAAGATGCGGATGACAAGTGAGTCAATGTAGTGAGTGGCCAAGGTACGAGGAAGAGCTGAAAGATACCAGATATCCCAAGTTCCAAAGTTGAACACCCAGAGGGTTTCCTTGGGCTGCACAGAGGGCTGAGGCGTCGAGATGAATGACAGCATCTGGTCGATCAGATCCGGGTGACTTGGGATGGGATATTGCTCGGAAATGAATGTGTAGTCATAGCCAGGAACCTCCGAGTTATACTTAGGGCCAGTGGCAGTTTCGATAGCGTGTTTCCACACAGAGTTGGAAGTCAAAGCAGCATCAACACCCTCCATGGCGGTGTTGTTGGCGGTAGGCACATATGAGATGTATTCGTTGCACTTGATCTATATAGTTAAGCATCGTTAGCAACGTGAATAGTTTTGTGGTGTCACGGGACTGAAATGCGAGAACTAACCTCTTCGCAAAGCTTCTCAGTCCAGGTCTTGTCGGAGCGGCCAGCAACCATGTCAGCACCAAAGGCGACATCGGGTGTGCCAAAAACAACCATGCGAAGGCCACCAGCGGTACCGTTTCCGGAGGATCCAATGGACTGCCATTTGTGGTACAATGGACGAGTAAAAGATGATAGTGTTTCCCGAGATGTTGTGAAGCCAGTCAGGTAGGCAGTGATTATCATGAGGGTGATAGCAAGGGTTGCCAGTAGTTTAGGGCCGCCACGGCTGAAGCGGTATGAGATAATCATGGCAGCGGCCATAGTCTTTTGAAGGAGCGACCCGACTGTCGCCGGAGACTTTTGTTCGAGCATTGTATGTGAGAGTTGATATCGGTTAGAGGGAAAGAAAGCCCGAGTGAGCTGTACAAAACCAGATGGGCAGCACGTTAAGGCGCTATATATACGAGCCCAATATGGCTTAGCTGTGTTATGTGGTGCAGGAACAAGACGCTGAGCGTACGCGGACAAGCAAGCTTGAATTATGACTTTAAAAGCTGAGTCCTGTATGAATGGGATAGAATAAAGCCCTTAGGGGTAGAAGCCGAAGCACAATGCGGTCTGGTTGATTCCAGAGCCAAAACAATTAGTTTATCGATCCGAAGCAAGAATGTAAGTGAGTTGTCAAAGGGCAAAGCAGTAGAACAGGCCTGATCAGAGCTTCTGGAGTTAACAACAGCGGGAATTTCAACAACAGATATAGTCGATATGTGCAAAGACAAAGTTGAACAATGCAGTCTATTGGAAAGCAGCAAAGATGTTCGGGAAATAGACAGGCGGATTGATCTTCCCAAAGGTCAGATAAGCGTGGATGAATGGTCGGTCGAGCCCGGGGCGAGACGAGAATATCAGGCAATTTTGGGCCTTTAGAACACCTTAATAGGGCGCTAGAAAGAGATAGACAGGCAGATAAAGAAAGAAAACAAAATAAATTCGAGCGTTGATAATGAAAACAAAGAAACAAGAAAATAAAGAACTTATAAGAACAGCACATGTGCTTCATTATATTCAGCCATAGACTTTACTGACTAGAGAGTAGTGACTTCATCTGTCCGCCGATTGGGGCAGTTGCGTGCGTGTTCCAGTCCCCGGACATGGTAGTTACTGTTCCCAGTTGCAGGCCCCGTCAAACCACTACATGTAGGCACGAGTTCCTTCTCTATCCTGATACTACAACTACATACATTTTTTTCTACTTCGCATTCTTTGCTGTCCGTGGCAATGGGATTGCTTTGGTATTGCGTACACATCTCCCCCCTCCAAAGATCCCACCCTCTTTAGCTATTGACTAAGTATGAAGTGCGCTGCCCAAACAGCGCTGCCGCTCCTACTAGGGGCCTTATGCTATCAACTAATCGTGCCTGGTGCTGTGTGCTTGAGTACTACTTACACCCCTCCTCAGGGCTCCCGTGTGAGCACAGACTTTTGGCCGCGCAGTGCTCTTTTTGGGTTCTGTTGCTCGTTTTGGCTGCCACTGCAGTTTCTGTCCTAGTTTTGCTGGGGGTAGCTGCAAAAAATACAAAGGAAAATGAAAAAGAGACCCATCCTGAAGCAATGACGAGGCCCCTTGTCTATCAGTCAATAAAGTTCGCAAATGAAATAAAAGTAGAAATAGAAAATAAAGCCATAATGTAGCCTCCCCAAACACAGCCTTCGCCTTCATCTTTACAGCGCATTTCCCATCCCGTTTACAGCCCAAAGCCAGGCTGATATCATCGCTGGAAAATATATGCTCAGCCCTAAAAGCTCGGAGCCTTGCCATCTTTCGAAATTGCAAGTTCGCTATCATTACATGTACATGTATAGTATCTACCGTTGCTTAGCATTCTTTATCTCACGATGCAATCATTCCGAGCGCATTGTAGGCTGCTTATCGGCTGACCATAAGCTTTACACGGGGCCTTAAAGCCGGGCTTATATCACTTAGCGATACCAAAGTCTGTACTTGTATCACTTCATAATACATATCTACAATTCTTTCTATCGTTAATACTATCTGTATATCGTAAACACACGAGCTTTTCTACATATAACTTTATCCATAATTGCCTGCCCAGGACGCGCCAGCTGACATGGATATTACTACGTTTTGGGCGGCCTTGTCGTCCTTTTCGTCGGCTTTGCAAATAGTACCATATGTCGCTATCTCTCTAGTGTCTTCTTTTTCACTGTTCTACTATACAGATACAGCGATAGTTAACTTCTGTGCAGTTAGCTCCACCCCTAGTGCGCCCTAAAGCACAAAAGATTCTGATATTCGCTCACTAGCGACAACCAACCTACATAGTTTCTTACTTTTCTCTTACTTCGACATATATAGATGTACATATATCTGCTTCTTTTTATTCCTTCGCTCAAGCCTTAATCACTCCTTGCTCACATGAGACGTGATCGGCTACTTCAAAGACTTCAATGACAGGCTCTGTCTTTCTACTGTATCTTTTGTAGACCAGGAACGATAGTGTCAGTACCTAGACAGCAGGTCCTTGATCCCCAGTAACAAGCATGAGCAAATAAGACCACGAAGCAAAGGCCATCAGTTGTTTCCACTATTGTGTAGACCAACATACAATGTACACAGTATATCAAGACACATACGAGTAAATCAATTAGTGTGTGGCTTGTATTCCTTATTTTTTGTTCCTGGCACACCCCCTCTCCTTCTTATCACTAATATGTAATTGTACAGTTCAAATACATACTATATAACATGTATGCCAGCTTCTACTAATTTGATTGTTTCTAACAACTCAAACATGCCTTTATCATTCGTCACAAAGAGCCAAAACAAGTCTTAGAATGCATATGCCGGTCTACAGATAGTTCTAAACCCAGCCGTTAGTAGTGATCATGAATCTAATGTACTCACACGAGCACCTCTCATAGGAGGTCAACTCATCCCATGCACATTCTATTCTCTCCATCCTATCTTGTGTTTTGTACTCCTCTATGAAAAAATACCCAATGAACGAGGGTTTGCCTTCATACTTCTTGATCATACTATGCAATCCATTCCAAGTTCTGAGACTTGATGTGCCCTGCCAAGCATCAAGTCAACTCCCTCTAGCCAACCATTCAACATGACGACAGTGCTTATTCTGGATATAATATCAAAGATCACTATGTTCGGTTCGTTCATTAGGTACATTCTTCGGAGAAAGTACTGATGATGCCAATACAAACATATACTATCTCAAATAACATCACTGCAGACAAATGTACTGCATATGTACAGCATTGAGATCAAGAAAAGAAGGCGTTGCTAAAGATGAACTTCCGGCTTGGCAAGGTTATATCCTGTAAAGTAAACAGGCAGGTTTCAGCCGGATCGTCGTTCTTTGGATTATTAAGAATCATTACGATAATTGTGACCTTCAACCTTGCCCCACTGATGATGCACTTCTAATAACAGATCCCATTCGACTAGATTGATTGTTCTTTTATGTTCCTACTAACACTAACAAATAAGTATCTCCATGGGGAGGCAAACGAACTAAACTTTACAGTACCGATACGACAGTGCCATGAAATCATTGTCTTCGCCTGCAAGAATAAGGCCATATATACGCCAACCCTATCTTATAGAGGGTTAGCTAGCTCAACAAAATCGTCTTGCTGAGCCAAGACTTTTGCAAAGAATTCATGATCCCCCCGATTGATGTGAGCATAAACGTCCTATGATTAAGGTCCTAAACGAATTCTTCAACTTGGCGCTGTTGCCGTCCCGAAGTCTGAAACATCAACAAACACTGCCGTCCTACACGTACAGATAAAGTGTGTGTGTGTGCACAGTTTACATATTCGAAGCAGACACACCCTGGCTTTTGAATTACTTGATATTGGACAGGAGCGAGTTAAGATAGCAAATAGTAGAGTAGTAATAAGTATATGGCCGGATATCCTTCATCATTGCCTATTTTATTCTCTGTTGGTACGAAACGTTGCAGAGCTAAGAACGACTAGTGTATTAAGATCATAAGTAGGCAAATAAGGTAAAAGGTAAAATAGAAATAAAAAAGATCCCGACTTTATAGCGCCAAAACGAGATATGAAGGGAGCAGACAAGCGCTGATCCCAAATCTTAACGCCAGCTAAGCCATGCCAGCCTCTTCTAAACTCTGTTATTATTATTTGCTGCTCATTCGAGCAATCTGTCATGTGTCTAAACTCTGTCAGTCAGTTGAACCAAATGCAAGCGAGAAAGAAATAATACCGAGTTTGTCATTCCATCACTGCTTAATCGATGAACGATATGTTTGACCCAAACAAATTGACTGTATGACGCTTGTTGCTTGTCTGTTGTTTGAGTTTATAGCAATCAGATTCCCCAGCCTGTTCTCAGCTCTAGGATTTTGACTGTCATACTAAGCTTTGTGGTTTTAGAAGTCTGGTTCGAGTCATATCTTCTTGCGTCTTTATCTTGATGGTAAAAGAGCCTCACATCACGATCTCACCCATATGGGAATAAAACAAGTGCCTGTGGCACACGTGAACTGGAAGATCGAGTTGCTTATTGTTAACTATACAGACTATGGATATATTTATTGATATCTCCTTCCGACGTATGGACATGGCTACGATCTATTGATACATAGCAACATGATACGAGCTGATGTTGTGTACATGTACGTAGTTGTATCTTCTCGTCCACCCGGTCCAGGCTGTCAAAACAGATAAAATATTTTATTGTTACTAATAAGTCAGCTGCTAGGCGTCTCGTAACCAACCAAGCACTATAAGTAAAAATTCCAGCACTACGTGAGATAAATTAGAGCACGAGAACCATTCTTTTTTTGTTCTTTTTTTTTTCGTGTACACGCGTCCTCAGCCATTAGTCAACCGTAGTGTGGGCAATACCACCCAAATTGTACACATCAATTGTTTTCTCACTTTCATCTTTTCTCTTCTTTGAGCTTTCAACTGACTAGTCGCGTACAGTCTCTCTTACACTTGTCTTCCACAGTAGTGTGGTAACAGACATTTGTTTTCCGTGGTTTTACAGATTTTACTTGTGCCTAATACACTACCCAAACGGCCCTATTCAGAGGACAATAGACGGTAACATAATCAAAGATACAAAAACCCATAAAATGACATTGATACAACCAGTCGTTATTGTTGACTGGTCCATCTATTGTATATAGGGATGATATTCATGTGATCTATAAACTTTTGGTGTTTCATTGCTGTAAATGGCCAGTCAGTTTCCACAACTAGTCATGTAAATCAAGCGATACTCAGTTGATTTGTTACCCAAATCTTCATATCTAGATGTACAATGTATGTGCCGCGTTGATGTCTCCCAAGGCCAAGTCTTTTCACATCCCATATATACACCTGTACTACATACATATGTATCTATCTATAGCAATATATCTCCTAAAACAGAAGGAGATATCAGCAGCTCCAGCTAAGGCTATATCAGGTCTTCTTCAGTTTGCCAGACAGTCAGCAGCATCATTGATGTCTGCTCTCTTCTAACTTTCACTTTTCCTCATATTTACTTGCCTTCGAAGATCAATCAAAGCAACCACACGTATAGAAAGCTACGCACGAACAAGGCTATGTAACCTAGTATATCATGTACAAACAAGAAAGAGTCCGTCCTGTTGAATGAAGCTTTGGCCATTTTTATCTCTCCTCACCAAGCAGGTGCATAATAAGCATGTAGTGTGGAAAGAAAGGCAGGGTCGATTAATCTTGGATCTAGAGTAACAATCGCTTGGACGGGTTGTCGGATCACATATCTGGCTGTGCAGTATGTTCCCGCAATAGTGAGGAAACATGCCAACCATCTCTTGGCCTAAAAAGTTGCGATTCAAGTGCCACCCAAAAACAAGCAAGAAACGAAATCAACCCGAAATGTACACTACCACGTTGCTGGAGTTCGATGAAACAGTTCCACATTAAACCATAGTAAGAGAATATATCGAAGCAAACATTCACGTAACATTTAGCATAATTCGCAGATATCATGATCTCTACATGCGTCAAATGATGGATACCGTTGTCGGAAAGTTATGCGAGAAACATTTAGGGTTGCATCCGCTACAGGCTGGAGTGGTAGGGTTACGTCCGTAGTATGTTATCATCATGAATTTGAGAATCACCCGATTAACTAATTTACTACAAGTAACCCGTCATTATTGGGTTGAGTTCGGCCCTTGATTTTCCTTACTTCTTCTTCCAATTCGTCTCAATGGCATGCTATTTCTTCATTATCTTGATAAGCATCTTTAAACTTGACTTGCATATACATATGTATGTACGTGTTGTATTTTTCTGTGTCTAAGTGACATTGATACTCAACACGATATGTATCAAATCACAGTAGTTAAGGTTATCATATATTCATCATATGTAGATCCGAGCTAGATGCCGAAGATTTTAGACCAGTCCACGTCATACTTGTTTGAATATCCTTTTCGTTTCACCAAAACCTTGCTTTGCCTGACTGTAGATCTTTGTCTGGAGAAAGCTTTCATTCAATTCAAACTCTTATGAAGAGATATACATGGAAAGATATAAGCTTGTTTTTCATTGGAATTGTCGTGCAGAGAAAAATGAGAAGAATTTCAAAACTAGTCAAAGTACCATGATAATATTTGTCTCGATAAAATAATAAATGAAGCAGCCAAGCCACCTGCGTGCGTCTTCTTACGCTATGTTATGATTCAGATATAAGATACTAGCCACATTTTACTTAAATATGCACATAAATGTACATATGTAGTTGTCAACTACCGGAACAAAAACAAGAAAAAAAAAAAGGACAAACCGTTGCCTGCCGGATCATGCGTTATCCCCTTATGATATGCCTTTCGAGGTTCGTTTCTTAAATTCTGCGACACGACTCGTGGTCGGACCAATTGAGCGCCCTGAAAAAAAAGTGTCGGATCAAGTACAATGCACAAAGAAGGATAATAAATGCAGACTTTCTAGTCCATCTTTACACAAACACAGTGGCCCATGAGTTCTCCCCTGATTAGTTGCGGCACGTACATATGAGTATACTAGCTCTGGACAAGGGAGCTATAAAGGCCATGCTTCTTAGTCTGGGTTGATAACCTTTCACCTGTGTCATTATCAAGTTTCATAGCTCTTCGTGACAACGGGTTTTGGTTGTATGCTATTGTCCCTATTTCATCGTAATCATCCATCCCATACTCAAAGTATGCATGTAGAAAGCACACACATCGACTAAACTGGTCATTGCTTTATTATTATTATTATTATTATTAATTTTTTTTTTTTTTTTTTTTTTGCTTCGACCAATGCGTCATCCACCTCTATGATACGAGATGGATGGCTTAGATCATAAAGTGGTACGTAGCTAGAGAATAACAACGAAGTTAACGAAGAATACAAACAAAGATCCACGCCAAGTTTCCTACCCATTCTCCCACCGCCTCTATCAAATGTCGAATATCAAGATAAAAGACGCTCCATATAAATGTCCTAGGAAGTCAAGATAGGAGGGTATATCAGTAAAGATGTACACATAGATATATGCACATACACATACTAGTTGAATATGAAAAAAGGATACGAAACTCAAGAATAACAAGGTGAACACGGGCCAGGAGTATTACATGAACGGGATTATAACCCGAATGATCCGTGCCACAAGATTTTAAAGATCAACCGATCGCAACCTACTCAAAATTCACCTACTCAAGTCACGCAACTATTACTACAATCAAGCTAGACAGTGCCATTTGGCCTGGTTTCATAGATTGATACCACGCTCAACTCTATACTTAAGACGGTAATGTACATTTGTATAAGAGTGGTAAATTATATACATGCAAAAACGACATCACAATGGCTCTGCGTATTCAAAGTATGGTTTCAATGTGGATAAGACTTATGCTGACAATAGATATCGACTATAGCACCTACAAAACACCGGTAGATATAAACTGCACTGCTGATTATGATCTAGAAGTAAGCATTTCGTGTCCTTGGTATTCAAATCCCGAAGATTCAACAAGCGGCCTTGGAAGTTTTCCTGGATGGCAAAGAACGACAGTAAGCTAGTGACTATAGTTAGTATGTATGGATATGATGGTAGACCCTTTTACGCCCTAAGCTTTCTTGTCATCCTCACTACTATTGCCACATGTAACAAAGGAAAAAGCTATGGCAATAAAGTTTTATGTATATGTAATCACGCGAAATATCTCCAAATATTAGTGTAACAATAAGGATATAAAACTATCTGATACGTATAGAAATGCTCACTACTACATAGAATCAGAAGTTGTGACCTAGTTAATGAGGAACATTAGTTAACATGTCTTTGCCACTCGACGAACTGTTGTCAAAAATCATCACGCCGACTAAGTATATACCCGTCTTGGAACTTCAACAGAACTTGACCGGTTATGTACAGATCGATGGTTTTTCTTTTGTAGATATACATCTAATGGCTGTGCCAAAGCGATAATTATTAGATATATCCGTAAAAACATGAAATGTCACAGTTTGGAATATTTTTCTGGAATACCATGTTAGTGGCAGGATGAAGAAACATCTTTGAAATAACATTCGTTCACATCATGATAATCATTCTCTTTTGCATATATTCTATCACTGAACATTCAACAGCAGCAACTTTAACTTTCAAATAAGTTTATTCCATATTATCTATCATCTTGACTCGATGCATCTGTTACCCATTCTTAGTATCTCATAACCTTCTCAGACAATTTCCCAGGGTCTCAGCGTGAGGATGATAGATGTTGTGTGACCAACAGATACCACTTGTAAAGAAGAACAAAAGAAGAACCAGCTGCAACTGACGATAGATGCAAAAAGACATGAATTGCCTTCAAGCGGATTTGAACCGCTGACCTCGACATTTCTAACCGTGCCACTACTTAAGGCAATTTTACTAGTGTCGCGCTCTGCCAACTGAGCTATGAAGGCTTTTGAATGTTGTTGTTGTTGTTGTTGTTGTTCTATTTATCCTCTTGGATCTATATAGTCTATCAAAC